>JAADVW010000162.1:0-55073 GCA_023335875.1 Elongisporangium prolatum | reverse complement strand
TCCACTAGCGTACGCTAAGAGAAAGAACGCGCGAAGTTACGTAATTCTAATGTGAATTTTGGTACAGTGTACTTTTCAGAACTTCACGCACTACTGGATTATGATAACTAGAATCACTCTGATGCCGCGTCGTCTAAAGTGACGAGAAAGTACAATGTTAGTAAGTACGATGTTACTTACTAACTTCTTGAGGTCGTCAATTCTCTTGTCTTGGTGTTACCCCTTGTGGCTCACCAAGACAAGAGAATTGGTAGCGGAGTGTCAAGAGAAACAATCGAACAAGAAATTCGACACGCTCAAGGAACACGGCTTGGTGCTTGAAGACAAAGCGTTGGTAGAGCTTGGTTCTGGGTGCACGCATGCTATGGCTGTTCTCGTCTGCACCCTCGCAGCAGGCCGCGAAGCGGTTGGCAAACAAGCGAGGGTGGGAGCAGCGCTGACGCGGGAGGAGACGGTTCTTGCGGCGGTCATGGTTCGGGGTGTCAATTCCACCCAAATTTGCTCAAAATGGTCAGTTTTCCGCAAATCGATGTGACAATTCTATTGGTTTAAATACATTATATTTGACCAATCACATAGAGGCTTCCATCATAGACAACGGCAAAGATTGAGGCGGCAACATGCGCACTCCATCATGGTCTACCACTGCCTGTTCGGGTACTACCACCTCGGCTACTCAAGGAAGAACCTTGCGCATAAATACATTAAATCAGAGCGCTCAGCGGAGACACGAGCGCTTCCTTCACATTCCGAAGTGCGGCAAGTTGCAGCTGGGAGCATGCCCAAAAACCCCTTAAATCGATAAAAATATCGTGCAATGCAGGGGATCGATTGATTAACCGTGCTCGGAGATTTTGAATGGAACTCAGAAAATGTGAAAGTGAGCGCCGGGTCGTTTTAAACTGAAGTGGCTGCGAAAGGGATCGGATTACTTCAAAACTGAGCCATGTGACAGTCGGTCCACAGAGTGGACGCACCAGTTTGCGCTGGGTTAGGTAATGATTAAGCGGACTGGCGTCCCCTCAGTGTTGCAAGGCTGGCGGCAGTGTACGCAGTATACGGTAGTATACGTTCTTTTACGCGCGGTTTACCATTGCCGGCCAGGTCGTGGTAAGGCTGATGTCGCCGGTATCTCGAGCTGCTGCACCAGCCAGCGACAGAGACCGCGAAGAAGCCATCATGTCGCTGCGTCGCGGCTCGATCTGCTTTTGATGTTGCAATCGAGTGGTCTGCTTCCTTCTCACTTGCAGAGCCTGCTTGATTTAGCGTCCTTTGTCGACTTCAATGCGATGTTGCTGAGGAGACGCTCTGTGGCCTTGACGTTCAAGCACATGTGGATCAATGCGAGCACTGGAACTTCACTGGAGATTCCATCGCTTCTTATCGTATGTGGTCTGCGTCCGGATCTGCCTCTGTCGCCTGGAGCACGACCGCATTCGCCATCACTCTCGCCTGCTATTAGTTGGTCCAGCTTACACCGTCAGGCTCCCTACTGTTCATCCTGCTCTGCGGCCATGCCACAAGCCTTGAGTTTCTTCTCACGCACGCGCTTGCACCGGCCTGAGAGCTTGGTCAGCGGCACGGTCTCCACGACGCCTGTGCTGTTCAGATTTAGGCCGAAGCGATCCGGCAGCAACGCGACCACGATATCTGCGTTCCCGGCCAAGGATGAGCTAGTTGTAAAAACTGCGATAGTGGTCGAGCTGCCGCCGGACAACTTCATCCTGATCTGGGTGGCCGTCGACGGCACGGGTGTTGTGGAGAACGTGCCGCAGACCAAGTCGGCGGACCCGTGGAAGCGCGTGCGAATCCGCTGCAAGCCGCAGCATGAAAAGAAGCCCAAGGCGAGGACCAACTTGTTCGGCAAGGCCATCGAGCCGGATTAGACACACGAGGTCAGACCAGAAGACTTCGACGTCTACGACGATGGACTTTCGGACTAGCAGCGAGCCCCATGGCGCAAGCGGCAGCATACCACAGGCAAGGGATTGAGACGGCGTGACAGCGCATATCCGAGCGCACGTCACAGACGATGAGGACCGAGAGCAGGAGACGCAGAAAAAGATATGGTGGTCCACTTCATACCATAAGTACAAACTTATGAGTTTGTTTTTGGTACCATATTTAATTCCGTATACGTATACTACGTTGGTAAACATGGTATACTGTATACTATCGACAGGAATAAGTGTAATCATCATCGCATAATCGGAGGTGCTCAGTTGACGAAGCCGAGTCACAACTTCAAGCGACACAGAAGACACAAGCCGATGTTCCTGCGCACACAGCGCATTGTTCTTGCGCCCAGATGCGTCCACCACATCGCGTCCTCTCAGCGTTCTGCCTTCGCCACGGAACACGCGCCTGCTGCTCCTCTCGTGCTGGTCGAGAAGCATGACAACTACGCTGTCGTGCGGATGAACCGCCCGCCAATCAACTCGCTCAACACTGCTGTACGTGGTCTCAAATGATGAAGCACATAGCTGATCTGACTGTTGAGTGCGTGTGCAGCTGATGCGGGAGCTGGAGAAGATGATCCAGGAGCTGGAGGCTGACAAGACCATTCGGTACGTTTGCGCTTTCAATACTGGGGACTGGGACGCTCTAACGTATTTGAAACTGTGCAGCGGCTTCATTCTTGCGTCCAAGAGCCAAAGAACCTTTAGCGCTGGCCTGGATCTCACGGAAGTGTACCAAGCAACGGTGCGTATACAGCTCTTGGTCTCATTCCAGTAGAGCATAGCTACTAATCCCGCTTGTGCTGCAGCCAGACATGATGGCCAAGGTCTGGACGGCTCTGCAGGATGTATACCTTCGTCTGTACACAACACGGCTCGCTGGTGTTGCTGCCATCGAAGGACAGAGTCCTGCCGGCGGCTGTCTGCTCGCAATGTGCTGTGACTACCGCATCATGGCCACGGGTGAGCCTCTGATTGGTCTCAACGAGACCCAATTGGGGCTGGTCGCGCCCACGTGGTTCTGCGACGCGTTTGTAAACACAATCGGTCACCGTGAGGCTGAAAAAATGCTCGGTATGGGTCTACGGGTGGATGCCGTTAAGGCCAAAGCCATTGGTCTCGTGGACGAAGCCGTTCCTCTTGCCGAAGTCTTCCCCCGCGCTCATGCGGCCATGGAGAAATGGCTGGCCATCCCAGACGCGGCTCGCGTCATGACCAAGCAGCGAATGCGGGAGGCGACGGCGCAGCGTTTGCGCAGCATCCGTGATCAAGATCTCCAAGACTCCTGTGCGTTCGCTCGCACAGAAAAGGTGCAGAAGACGCTCGGCTGGTACCTCAGCTCACTCAAGAGGAACAACTGATCCTCGTGCGGCTAGATTGGAAGCAAATCACAAGATATGTGCCTGATTTTGCAATAAACCATGTGTGGTGTTGTCATAATCGTATTTTATGGAATTTCAGGACTTTGAATTGCACCGAGATCCAACCCATGGACGTCGTGCATACACGCACCGACATCAGGTGCCCGAGATCTCGCTCTTACTGTTGATCTCTTGTCTGGCGCCGTGTGTTTGTCGTCATAGACTCATTTCCAGCTCTATTCGTATAGTTTTCTGTATACCAACAGCTTTAAGAGTATAATTGACGCCTCAACTTCCAGGTCGCCACTTGGTGAAGAAGCGTGGCTTGGTCTGCGCTTTGCTCCGGTGTTGGCGCTGCCCTTCCTGCTGCTGCTGGTGTACTTGGCGCACCTCTCTCTCGCGTTCGCGCTCCTTGGCTCGAAGCTCCAGCACACGACGGAACGCCTCGCGAGCGCGTTTGCTGCGCCATGCGCACTGCAAGCGAATCGCGCTCGCCAGCTTTTTGGCCTCGTGCTCGCGCTGGCGTCTGGCCTGGTACTGCGCTTTCCTGCTTCGGATCTCCTGCTCTCGGTCCTCATCGTGTGTGAACGTGCGCTTGGGCTCTCGCATCACGATCTGTGCGGTCGCCTGGTCCTCATAGAAGAAATCCACGGCCGCATCGTCGCCTTCGCCTGTTAATTGCTCCCGCTTGCGCCGTCGAGCTCGCTGCTGGTCCGTGAGTCCATCGTCACAGATCTCAAAGTCTTGTGGCTTGGCCTCATCGGTCTCATCCGACTCAGCGGCCTTGCCGAATACGTAGGTCCGCGCCTTGGGCTTCGTTTCGCGCTGCGTCTTGCGGCGGATGCGCACGCGCTTCCACCGGTCCGAGAGCTTGGCCAGCGGCACGTTCTCCATGACGCCTGTGCCGTCCAGGACCACTCGGATGAGGCCGAAGCGGTCCGGCGGCAGCTCGACCACGATCGCAGTGTTCATGGCCGGCTCGCCCTTTGCCGGGAACACCTTGATGTAGAGTCCGTCCTGGAGCGTGAGCTCTCGATCTGCCGGCACGGCCATGGGCTGCAGCTGCGAGAGCTTGCGCGGCAGGAACCTCTTGAGCGCACCGTCAGTGGAGAAGCCGGCGCACTCCTCGTCCAGTCGACAGAGCTCCAGCAGCTCAGCCAGCGTGGCGTTCTCCAGACGCTTGTAATTGCCTGTGACGAAGTCTTTCTTGGCGTAGAACTGGAAGCTGATGGCGCATTTGAGCGCTACACTGGGCGCCACCAGCACCTCACGCCCGAGCATGCACCAGTCCGGCAGACTCTGTGCACGATGGAACAGATACTGGAAGTAGTTGCGCTGGATCACGACTGCAGCCTGTCGACGTCGCGTACGCAGCTGCTGGTACCTCGTACGCGCTCGATAGCCACGCCACGTTTTCTGGATCGCGACGCTGACCTCGTAGCGCTGCTGCGTTCGCAGTAAAAAGCGCCAGCGCGTCTCATCGCGCTCCATGCAGAAGCGCTCGGCCCGCTGCAAAGCAAGCAGCTCTGCTTCGCTGAGCTCCGAAGGCTGCAGCAAATGACCTGGCAGAACCCAATGCTTGGTCAGGTTGAGGAACACGGGCGTGCCGTTCATGATGGCCTGCGTACGCGTTGTTAGATGGGTCACCATCAGCTTCTCGATGTATTCATCCCGTAGCGTGAGCTCCTCTTGGAGCTGGTTCGTCAGCAGAACCAATCGCTCGTGGCGGAGGTGCATGGCCTGCTGCACGCCTTTGATCAGCTCCAGCTTACGCTGCAGCTCCAAGTTTGTGCGGAAGAACAGGTCGTAGGAGGACTGTCGGTTTTCCCGCAGATGCAATACGAGCCACAGCGCTGGGTTCTCTGGTGCTGCGAGCTGTAGAGCCACCAGGATCTCCACGAGGCGAAGCAGCACCATGTCGTAGTACGCGTCCAGGTCTCGCTGGGGAAGCAGTCGGTCTCGAAGCCACGTCTTGAAACTCTCAGCAGCTTGAGTTCTTTCACAGTCTGGTGCTTCTATATCGCCACTCATCATGAAAGACAGCTTGGTGACATCGACACTCCAATTGGACTGCAGCGACGGCTGCTCTGTGGCCAAGAACACGAGATCTCCACTCGTCACGCGCTGTTCTTTCTCCGACAGCTCCAGTCGGCTCTCAAGAGAGATCATGCAGCCAACAAGCCGCTTGCTCTCGATCTCCTCCAGCTAACACACAACACAAGCTTCAGCCTCCATGCTCAATGTCAATCCATCAGTACCTTGGTGTCCTGTACTGCGCTCTGGATGATTCGCCGCTTTCTGTGCATCTCCAACACCAGCAGCGACACGGCATCGCGCTCCACTTGGTACGTGAGCTTGCACTGCTCCACCAGAATTTGAGACCGTGAGCTGTTGGGGCCTCTGGGCTACGTCCACTCACCTCTTGTCGCAGATAGTCGCCCAGCCACACCAAGGGCGAGAGTGGTCTCGCCATTAGCAGCCCGCTGAGACCGTCAGAGACATGCTGCAGCAGCGCGAGCACGTCTGGCCGCTGGATGAAGAGCGCATTGGGTCTCGTGGCCGCCTGGACTCGCGGCAGATGCGTCTCGCGCCACTTCATCCCCACGACGCTTCGAGCACCAACCAACACACAAAACACACAAGTGCGTCGTTCATATTCTTTCTTGCAAAATGAGGTCTCAGTCACAGCTGAGCGTTCTCCTACCTACCTACCTACTTGTGCTGCTTCTATTCGGTCTACTAAAATGGATTCGGGCGTTCGTTCATCATGCAGCTTTGTCTGGAGCTGGTGCTGCTCCGGCACCGGGCGTACCAGTCGCCGTGGCAGCGTTCTGTTGCTTGGCGCGTTCCAGTTGCTGCTGCCGTTGCTGGAGCTGCTGCATGAAGTGGCGTCGAATGTCTGCACACCGAGGCACGTGGCAGGCATTAAATTCTTTCTGACACTGCCGAGCGTGAGCCGAAAGCAGCCCCACAATGCGTTTGCAGAGCACACATGGACCTGCCAGGCGCTGTTCGCACGTGGCACCGTGCTTGAGCATTGACCGCATGCGCTGACAATTGAAAAATGTGCAGTCTGGAACCGTGCAACTACTCGCGTGATCCAATTGCAACAACAACTGCGGGTCAATGCCGTGAATCCGACGCTGCTTCTTGCTCGGGTCTTCAGCTTCACCATTCGCATCTGCAGGAGCGCCTGCCGTCGAACTCGCAGAACCAGCGTTGGTTGCTCCGGCAGGTGGAGTCGGCGCAACTCCATTGGAAGCTTCGGCTCCAGCAACAGCAGCTGCAGTACCGATAGCCACTCCTGAAGGATCAGCCGCGACACCAGCAGGCACCGCCACATTGACTGCAGCAGCGCCATTTGCATCAGCTGTTGCTGAAATCTTCACTGGTGAGGCTTGGTTCAACTTGCGCTTTCGACCTGTAGCTGTCAACTTGGTTCCCTTGGTCGATGGCGTGGAGTTGCCAATGGCAGCGTCTGACATCTTCTCCATCTTGGCCCGCTTCAACTCTGAACTTCCTGCTTCACGCTGCATCTTTCCGGCGGCCATTGCACGTACGGCATCGGCACCAGGGACAGCAGCACTGGCATCAGGGACCACCACCACGTCGGTGCCGGCGCGTGGAATGGGCACAATCTTGAATAGGTGCAGCGTGTGATCGTGCTTGGTCTTGACCTTGCACTCATCACAGAGATTAAAGACGGGGCAAATAGAGCAATTCCACCGGTTGCCGCTGAGAAGCGTAATCTTGCAGCTAGAGCAACTGAACGTGAACCCAGTCGTGCCCTGATTAAATAAGTGATAAAGCACCATCATTGACGAGTGCTTGGCGCGTCGGATCTGATCAAACTGGCAATGGTTGTTTTGACAATACATCAAAAAGGCTTCGCGCGTGTCAAAGATCTCACACGGCATAATCACATCGTCCAGCTCCGCGCCAATCATTGTGCGACCAGAGTTGCGACGCGAAGAAGACGATGGCGATGCCGACGCTTTCGGACTGGTTAAGGCTGTCTCTGTGCCCTGCTTCTGTGGAGTCTTGCTTGGTAATTGTTTCCCACTTGACGGAGCAACCGCGACCATTGTTGTAGGCGTAGTGGTAGCAGTAGAAGCTGATGCACCTCCATCCTTGGTCTTGCTTGCATCGCCTTGCTCCATCTTGGTTGACGTGCTTCCAGGCTCTTTATCAATCATATCATTGCTATCGGTCGCTTTGACTGCCGGGATTTCACCATTGCTGTCCGTTTCCATAGGTGTTGCGTCATATCTCGGATCGACAAAGCTTAGCGAAAGCTCAAACTTGATCTCCTGCAAATCCAAATCAGCTAGTTCTGCAGAAGCTGCTTTCTCGTTCAGTGGAGAAATTCGTGCACTTAGCTCTCTCGCACGCTTTGCACCATTTGCTGCTACCTCGACACGATGCTGCAATTGAGTCTTATTTGACTCGTAGCAGGCTGTGCAGTAATAGTGATGGTAATGTCGTGGGGGCGAGTTCCGAGAACCTGACGAGGTGCGCATTCGCTTGACGGCATCCACTAATTCAGTTACCGAAGCTGGTGGCGGAAGTGTCTGAAGTTGCCAGTACGGAACGTGAACAATGGGGACAGCGCACTTGTGACATTTCGGATGCAAATCCACGACAAAAAAATCGTCTTTTTGCGGCTCCAAAATTCCCTTGAGCTTTTGCATCAGCGGATCGGAGTTGATCGTATTTTTTGAAGTTCCACTAGGTCGACTGAGGTGATCGCCCTTCTTCGATCTGTTCTTGGTCGTGCTTCTAGTAGCCGTCACAGAAGACTCCGACAATGGCGCTTTCTTTGAGCGCTTCTTCTTGCTTTTTGCATTAACGCTTACTTTCGACGCAGCCGCGGGAGTCGAGGAAATGGACGCTCGAGAATCTTCTCCGTTGCTTTGAACACTTAAGTCACTAGGAGTCGGAGATGCAGGTGTTTTAGCATCTGTCGGAGCATCATTCGCAGCTTGTGTGTCCGTAGGTAAACCATCAGAACTTGGTGTTGCACTTGATTTCTCGCCGCGTCCACCCGTGCTCTTCTCTTCCAATTGCTTAATAAGATCTTCAGCTAACCTCGGCCAATAGTCTCCTTCAAAATAAGGCAGCTCATGAGCTGCCTTTTTCTTAAGGTAATATTCAGCGTACAAATTGGAGATGTTGATCACAAGACCATCCTTCTTTGCTTGCTGCAAAAGCTTCTGGTACCACTGACGAAGTCGAGCAGATTTTGGAATTTTTTGGTTTTCAGGCTTACAGAAAAAAATGTAATCGTCGCCCTTCAGTGGCGGGCAAGACCAAATGTGTGCCGTGTGGAAACCACGATTTTTGCAGTCCTCTAAAAAACCGAGCATGACCTGCTGATGCATCAGCGTTCGTAGCTTTTTCGGCTGAAAATAATTAACGGAATCCAAATACGACACATACACGCGACCTCGATTTGGGTCAAGCGAGTCAGGTCCATACTCTTGAACGTACAGTGTGAAAATAAGGACATCCACACCATCGAGTTCTTGAAAAACGCAAATACACCGTGATCGATACGTGAGGTGTAGCAATGAAGACCCATCAGCTGCTGCAATGGAGCCGTTCTTCTCATGTCGCTTTTTCGTCGCACTGCCGTCACGCTGTCGCTTCAGAGATTTCGGGGGCCCGCTTGGACCACCAACACGAGTTTCGGTCTTTTTTGGCTTGCCATAATGCGCTGCAAGCAACTTTCCCATTTTCGGTTTGATTTGAACCTGTTTGTCGACACTTAAGACTTCACGAATTGTGATTCCAAAGCGCGTTTCAGACTTTGATTCTTCTACTCCACGAGAAAATCCAATACTATCAGAATTTCCTAGACTTCCCATTCGAGCAGCTTCATCCTCAATTGCCTTTTCGATTGATTCCAACACACGTGTTTCGATCAGTTTGGCCATTCTCGTGATTGGAAGTCGTTTCGCCTTCAGTCCGTTGTCCATAGACGGCTTAACACCAACAGCTCGTTGCTTTTTCACACAAAGCGGACAAACAAAAGGCTCTTGCTCCCCAGAAATAGCGTGGTTGCGCTCATTGAACAGCGCACAGATTTGATGGTACCACAGCTTACAAGAGTCGCATTCTACCCACGGTTCCTCAGCAACTTCGCTGTTTTTGCGTTTCACCAACGAAGATTTCTTTAATACACCATCAAACGGAACGATAGCAGCGGACACCCCATTGGCGCCTTCCTCACTTGTGGCAGTGTTTGAGAGCTGCGGCAGCGTAGACATGTCAATTGGCCCGTCCTTCATCTGCTTAAAGCAGCTGGAGCACCAGTGATGTTCTCCACGTGGGTCACTGTAATAGTGCGTGTGTCGGCGAATTCGACCAGCACACGGGCCACTGCAAAATAGCATGCACGGTGCAAACTTGAACGAATCACCACCACATAGCTGACACATTTCCTCTCGGCGCTGTTCACATCGTTTGAAAAGTTGCTTTTCCAGCTGAGTTTTCAACGCAGCCAAGGCCTTGTCAAAAGAGCTAAGCAACTGCTTCGCTGCGATGTTAAACTTGTTTGTGCTGCTGTTGTACGCAATACAATTTTCGAATACCAGGCGCACGTCGCCAGCAAAAGCTTCAACGCTGCTGTAATGTTCATTCTCCAAGCGCTTCTTGATTGATCCCAAATCCATTGGACACTTGATGATGTCAAAATAATCAGGGATATTCCATTGGACAGGATCCACCGGATTATTAAAAGCCCATCCGTATTCACTTTCCATCAATTTCGTAAGCAATGGCATGAGGCGATTCTTCAACTCAGTCACTGTGATATGACCACAAAAATTAAAACGAAGAGATCTGATGTGTTCATCAAGTTGCGCTTCAGACATTGAATCAAGATACGAGATATCTTGATGAGATGCGTGATGATCGTGTCGCACATTTGCAGTACTTCCAGAAATTACAAGGCCACCATTAACTGAAACCGGAGCAACGGGGTTAGGCGGCTGGCTAGAAGTTGGTTCCCGTTTCGCTTGAGCTCGAGCTTTCGCAATCTTGGCTTGTTCCTTTCTTCGAAGTTTCTTTTCCTTCTCGGTTTGAAGCTTCAATGGTTTCTTTTTCAATTCAGACCCATCTGGCAACCGAATGCCAGTTGAAGTGGGAACAACTTCCATTTTGATAGCAGAGTTCGCTGTAGTGGCTTGATCCACATTATTAGGAGTGCTTATCCCAGCTTGATGATTTAATGACAGATTTGCGGCCATTAAGACGGCATTGCTAGCAGCACTGAGAGACGAATTTGAAGCTGATAATGCGGCATTTTCCGATGCACTCGGATTGTGCTCGGTCTTGATAGTACCCGAATGTTCCATCTTCTGTTGCCATGCTGTTCCATTTACTCCAACAGCTTGGGCTCCCAATGGATGTCGTTGGTGGCCAGCGGTTAGTGATCTTGCGTTCGCGTCATTTCCGTCTTGCTGAGAAATAACACCATTATTTCCGGCATTTGCGCCAGCAGCAGGTGGAACAGAAGTATTCATAATCTTAATCAGCCCACGGATACCTTCAGGGCATTGGCTTGCAGCCATTTGCAGTTGCATGGCATTGCCTCGACAAGAGTCAACAATCTTAATTGCTTTCCGTACCGGACCACAAACTTCACAGATCATCTTGCTGCATTGCTTGAAATGCGAAAGGACATACCGCGACGAAATGCAATGATCAGTTCTGCATTGGCGCTGATGGCATTCACAAATGTGTTTCCACAACACTTTCATCCCTCCACAGTACGGCAAAATGCATTGAGGTCCTGTGCAGGTACTCGCATGCCGTAACATGCATAAACGCTCTTGTTGTCTTCGCAATACTAGCTGCTGTTCGTTCTCATTCATCGGCGGTCGGATAGCACTACACACATCACATTGTAGATTTCGACATTTCCGAAAATGAGATAGCAATTGACGAGTCGACTTGCATCCAATTGTAGTGCATTGCGCGTTCGCACAGCGAGAGACGTGAGCCAAGAGCGCTTTCGTCCTGCTGCAGTAATCAATAGTACAGTCTCCAGTCGTGCACGTTCGAGCATGCTTCAGTTGAATCAAGCGACGCTTGAGTTCTTCTCGCTTTTGGGCAATCGACGCTTCGTTCATTGGGATCATACCTGGCGCAGCTACAGGAGATGCGCCAGCCGTAGCGACTGGAGTTGCTACTGGCATAATACCTGGTGCTGATGGCTGTAGCTGTTGCGGAGCACCCGGGTTCAATGCAACGCTCGAAGCAGCGTTAGCACCTTGTTGCTGCTGCTGCTGTTGTTGCTGAAGCTGCTGAAGCTGCTGCATGCGTCGAAGCTGTTGCATTTGCTGCAGTTGTTGTATTTGTTGAAACTGAGAACCAGTCAGGTTCATTCCATGATACAAGTTCGAGCCTCCAGGTGCAGGGACAGCTGTCCCAATTGACGTGGCTGGAGCAGAAACAAAACCAGTCGATATAGACGCCGTTACTTGTGATTGCATCCCTGCGCTGATTTCAGGGGGCATACTCAACGGAACCGCACTAAATGAATTGCCAGCAAGTCCTGGATTGATCGCAGCTGGAGACGGGGTAGCAGTGACGCTGGCAAAGGTATTGGCACCTGAGGAGCTTGGTGTCGTAGCTTGCAATTCGGATTCCGGCATTGCAATTGGCTCGTCACTTATTCCGTTTGCCATTTCATCAGCCTCTCGCTCGAGCTCATCCAAAATTGAGCTTCCAGCTGCTGCTTGTGAGCTATTCGTAATCGTAGGTGGTGCTGTCGAGGCTGATGTAGGAGCTGTCATCTGAGCAGGCGCCATGGATAGTGGCATCTGCAAAGGCTGGCTTGAAATAGCTGGCTGCGTCATTTGTCCCGACGTTGAGACAAATGGAACACCTTGAAAGCTATTTCGTTGGTTTTGCAACGCAGCCATCTGCTGTTGCCTTTGAAGCAGCTGCAATTGTTGTTGCTGAAGCTGTTGTGCTTGAACCTGTTGAGCCATGTCCGGCTGGCCACCAACAGCCAGTTGCTGCTGTTGTTGCTGTTGCTGTTGTTGCATCTGACGCCTTCTTGAATTATCAAGCGCTTGTTGCAGTCTGGCCTTGAGGGTTTGCACATTGCTGTAGTCTTCTCTTGACGCAGCACCCATATAGAGCGTATGTTCCAGTCTTCTTGCAATCTCACGTGGGTTATAATTCACAGAAGCTGGACGATTCGCGCTCTTCATTATTAAAGTCAGTCTATCCCCGCAACCACGCAATTAGCATCCTATTCATCCTCGACAGCGCAGTGATCGCAGTCAAACGTACATGATTCGCGCGATTTGCTGTCGCGCACTTCTGTCGGCATCTTTATCCCGCCAATCCGGTCCTGTTGCACCTGAAATCGCTCCATTCCCAGCGTCGCCTGGATTACTGTTCCCTGCGGATTCACTCCTCCTGTCTGCACCAATATTATTCGCCGTCGTGCTGTTGATCGCAGTAGCGTCCACCTGACGACCGTCTCCGAGACCGCTGCTATTCGAATTCATCATCTAGCATGTTCGTAGCCAGAAATGTCATTCGCATAAGCATCGGACATGCCACAATCATGTGAACGCAGGCATACCAAGCTGTTTACTGCCGAGGCGGATGCGTCGGAACGTGTGGCAATTGAAGGCGTCGAATCGGTTGCATACTGAGGAACCGGGGGCATAGATTGAGGCGGAATAGACATGAGCACGCAGCCAACGCCCGATCCGAATATGAGCGATCGCTAGCTACGCAAGCTCTGATCCCACGCGCTCGATTCACGTGCGTGTAGCTGTTGTTTCCCCAGTCAAATGCGCACCGCAATGCTCGGTTTCGCCGTGTTGACTAGTGAGTTCGCACGAATGAAGCAGCGCAATGCGTGCTCAATGCAATAGGAGGACTCTACATAAACAAATACAGATCCAAAGAGTCAGCAACCATGAAGCACACTAAAACCCAATGCCAAGATGGCCAATGCATCATATAGAGCCCGAAATCATGCACAATGAATGCATCAAGGCCGATATTGCAAAAAACACTTAAAATGCAGCCATCTTGACACTATGATAGCGACGCCAAGCCAGGCACATCCACGAACAACGCATTTGCCCATTGCCATCGGCCTCGCCTTGCTCACCTTGCTGAAAAAGCTTTTCCCCCACGCTTGTGTGACGCGCGGCAAGCCAAAAAAACCAAAAACCCAGCACCGGCCGTGCGAGAATGGGCCTTTTCAGTCGGTTTCCGCGCGCGCGATCGACAGCGTCCGGGGGCTTCTGCGCTGGTGTGGAGCCTTCCCCTGGCGGCGCTCCGGTGGCTGGCGCGCGAGTCCGTGCGTTGGGTCCCCCCAGGCGCGAGGCGACGGCGGTCAAGACGTCGACGCTTGCTCCCCTCCCCTTAACGAGAAACGGAGAATTGGAGCGGAGAATGATGGTCACTCCCCCCACAACCAAAAAAAACAGAAGTACACCACCCGCCGCCTCTGACGTGGGGGGAACGCGTGTTGATACCGGCAAATGTATAGGGTGTTAGGCCTAACCTCCTGCGCAACAAACGTTAACCTTTCTCAACCTCCATCCGTAAAGCTCAAAGTCACAAAACAAGGTTGCTAGTTACATATTGCATCAATTGGAGAGGCGATGGCCGAAGTCCTTAAACAAAGGTTTCCGACCGGTGCAATACAGACCCTGGTATGCAGGGGGGACTTTAGGCTCAAATTCACATAGCGAAATCAAGCGTGAGAGCACACGTCACCCTCTCCCAATCATGCTGGTCAAGTACCCCATCATGGGGCTTTCCTACGCGCGCGGCCTGTTCGCGATCTGCGGCGGCGGAGGGTCCCTCAAGTCCGGCATCAAGAACACAGTGGTGCGTGGCGTCTGCATGGCCATCTCGCTCTTGGCATGCACGCATTCTGAACTGATTCGAATGACATGGATGCTGCAGGACATTTATGCGCTATCAGACACCGATCCAAGCGGCTTTACTAAGGAGATTTCAGTTGAAACCGGCATGGAGCTGGCCTCTGGTGTGGCCTTTTCGCATGATGTACGTGCACAGCGTCTGCAGTGGAGATGATATGCTTTGCGTGTTGTGCTTACCATTAGATCCAACCGTTGTAGGGTCTTTTGCTGGCTGTGTCTGTGAATGCGGCGTGCTGGATCTACGAGATCAACCGCAAGGAGAAGACGATGGCGCTTCTGATTAAATTCCGTACGGATTTTGCGCCGCTAGAAAGTTCGCAGGTATGAATTGTTGACTGGTTTGGTTGAAGTCGCAAGACTGATCGCAGTTACTGCTGCTCAATAGTCATGCGCTTGCTTTGTGGGCAACACTACCATTCTTACTGGTGGAGAAGATGGTGTGGTGCGCGTATGGCGCTTGACACATGATCCATCGGCGATGGAGAAGAATGCCGGGACCTCTTCAGCGTTGCAATCGATTGCACCTGAGCACTCGAATGGGCCACCGCTATCCGTGGAGCAGCCCCAGCTAGGCGCGTTCGCTGTTCATGGTCAGCACATGATCACACTTACTCGAGAATACCGTGGTCACCAGAAGCGAATCCGCGAAATCCACGTGGATCCGTCTCATCGCAATCTCGTGGTTTCCAGCTCGGAAGATCAGTCCTGCCATTTGTGGCGTCTCACAGAAGTCACTGCGATCTACCGATTTTCCAAGGATGATGCACTCGACGTCGCCTATCAGCAGCTCGGGCTGAAGATTCCTGCTGGACCTCGCAAGCATCAATTCCGTTGCGCTCGCTTTGCGAACGATGGACGCACTTTGTACACGGTGCTAACGCCAGCGCGTGGAGATTCGATTTTAATTCGTTGGAAGCCGCAAACAATCGCTCAAACCAGCGAGGACCAATGGCAATGGGTTGTTGATTGTGCTGCTGTGGCTGGCTCCAAGCCTGTGGCAAGTCTTTGTGTAAGCCACGATGATAAATTTGTCTCCTGCGCGGCTGTCTCAGGCAAAATTCGTGTTTTTCGAGCCGTCAGTTTGCAAGTTTACAAGGGACTTTGTGCGCAAGAGCATTCGTTTGCCATAACCGGCATGAGTTTTGCTATTTGCGAAGATCCCAAAGCTACGCATTGCCAGTTTGTGAGTGGTGGAGCCGACAAGAGTTTACTTCGACATGACGTTCCTTTTGAGGGTGGCGATATTGTATCAGGACTTGCTGCTCTGACTGCTGGTATCAAGGGATTTTTAAGTGTGATTGTTGGTCTTGGCCTGAACTTGTACATGGCCACACTTCTGCTATTTATTCTGCTGTTCAGTCTTCACGCAAGAAACGAAGTACTGATGGAGGGGCCTCTGGATGGTCTGCAGGTGAGGAGGCTATTGCCATGGTTTGTATCGAAGATCAATATCGTGTTGACGCTCGCTTTTAATTGTAGGATTTGATGAATCTCCAATTCGAGTCTTTCGATGCACTTATGACTGTGGCAGCTATCGCTGTGAGCGTTTTTACTACGTGGTTAATCGGCTCCCAGTCTCGTGTCACCACCAGTATTTTCTGGAACGGTCTTCTATCTCTGTTTTCGGGTTTGCTCGTCTTCAGTGTTGCTATCTCTTCGGAAATGGATCTCAAGTGGCACACAGGCGACTCTGCGCTGGATGAGCTTCTTGGTACGTACATACTACATTTTTTTCGAGCTTGTGCTACTGGTCTGATGCTTAATGGATTCGATTGCAGATTTCAAGATCTCAATTCTCCTGGGAGCCCTATCGATCGTTTTCCTTTGCTGTCACTCGCTCGTTGTCATCCTATCTCAATAATTACGCCGTGGAAGGCAAAACGCGATACAGACAAATGAGACGAGACCTCGTCCTTAGAACCTTCGTCCTTCATAGTTCGTCCGATTGAAGAACGATACAGTCAATTGTTTAGAAACTATCCTCTTTCGTTGTTGAAATGCTTGCCAGTACGAGTCATATTCTGCGTTGCTCTACGGTATTGTGTTAATATACTGAAGTGATGAGCAACACAGTAGGAGACGAGGTTGCACTGGACTCTTGCCGGCTGGAGCGCGAGTGTGCAATTGTGTTTCTGTGAGCGGAAGCGAGACGAACGAGAAGGGCGCGTTAGCGACCTAAATGGAGAAGCCGAACGTGCCAATAGCAGCACCAACGTTCACAAGCAGAGGAAAAGCGGTGCAGGTTGTGCAGTTATCGCGTTGGGAGCATCTCGGTTAGGCGTCGCCGTTTTGCATTAGCGATAGATGCAGCTTCCCATTGAGCGAAGTCATGTGAGCCTCGCTTTATGTAAGTTGTGTCTTGAGTAAGGATCAGAGTAACTCAGCGAGTCATACAGTAGCTCCTCGTATAAAGAGCCCTCCTTGGTATTTTTGGCGCGAAGAGCTGACATCGTACTTAATCGAGTCCACCTACCCAGTGAGCTCATTGAGCCAATAGGGATGGACATCCGGTCGTTTTTCCAGCATGGCGCGGCTGCCAAACGCAAGCCAGCGGCATCATCAACTTCAGCGAAAGGTACACTGCAATCAACTGCGGCTCTGCATGCGGATTGGCGATCTCACTTGGGCCGTTGGTTGCAGAGGAGCCTGTGCGTCGAGCAGCTAAGAAGCTGCCTGTCGTTGTTCTGGACGACACGGACGAGGAAGAAGAGGTTGCGCCTGTGAAGAAGCCTGCCCCACGTAAGCGTCTGCGGCGCGCAGATGGCGAAGACGAAGATTTTGATAGCACGGAGAAGAAGCCGGTGGTCAAGAAGAGCAGCGAAACGAAACACGAGCCTGTCACCAGCAAGAGCAAGGCTGCAGCGTCCAAGACCATCAAGGCTGAAGTCAAAGCAGAGCCTGCGCATGTAAAGGTTCGTAGAGTGCGATCGTGAATAGCTAGAGCTCGGTCTGATCCGTTGCGTTGTACTCTAGGACGATGACATGACGACGCCAATGGCGCCGACGTCGGCTGGCAAGCCTCCTCCCGTGTGTCTCGGCTGCTTGGACGGCAAGACATTTGCGTTCTCAGGCCAGTTCCCGAACCAGTCTCGAGAGGACGCTATTCATCTGGTCAAGTCTTGTGGCGGATCGGTCTCCAAGTCCATCACGCGCGCCACGAACTATCTCGTGGTGGGCAGCTCCTTGGAGAACGGCGACGATGTCGACAGCAGCGTCAAGTACAAGGACGCAGTGGCCAAGAACGTGCGCATTTTGCAGCAGAACGCGTTCTACAATCTCATTAGTGAAGCCTCGTCCAACAAGCAGCTGGAGGAACTGCAGAAAGAGAAGGCAGAGCTGAAGAAGTCTTCTCAGAGTGGATCTGGCACTGCCAAGGGCAAACAGAAGCTTGGCACAGCGTGAGTTTCTACGTTTGCTGAGTATGTGCGTTGTTTGATAAGCTGATTGAGTGTACTGTTTGAGCTCAGACGTCAACAAGACAACGTACTTTGGACTGACAAGTACAAGCCCAAGCGACTGGAGGATGTGATTGGCAACATTGAGCTGGGCAAGCGCTTGAAGCAATGGCTTGCGGACTGGCACGATATCCACGTTACGGGCGCCAAGAAGGTTCCGTTCACCACCAAGCTCACGGAGAACCGCGGAGCGAAGACCGTTCTGCTTTCGGGTCCTCCTGGTATCGGAAAGACCACGCTTGCGACGCTTGTGGCCGACATTAGTGGGTTCACATGCACGGAGTTGAACGCCAGTGACACACGAAGCAAGAAGATGCTGCAATCTGGCTTGTCAGATGTGCTGGGCACGCAAGCGCTTCAGTTTGGCAGCTCGAAAAGCAACATGAAGTTGGCGCGCCGAGTTGTGATTATGGACGAAGTCGACGGTATGTCCGGAGGCGATCGCGGCGGTATGGCCGAGTTGATTCAGCTCATTAAGAAGTCCAAGACGCCTATCATCTGCATTTGCAACGACCGCCAGAGCCAAAAGGTTCGGTCGCTGGCTAATCACTCGTACGATCTGCGTCTGCGTCGTCCGACCAAGGTTCAGATTGCGAATCGACTAATGCAGATCGGTCTGCAGGAAGGACTCACGGTCGAGAAGAATGCGCTCGAAGAGGCCGCCGAGCGCTGTGGCGGAGACATCCGTCAGCTGCTAACGCAGATGCAGAGATGGCGTCTGACCAAGACCAAGGTCACGTACGCAGATCTGGTGAACCCGTCCGCCCAACACCAGAAGGATGAGACTCTGCGGCTCAACATCTTCAGCGCTACGCAGCAGATCTTCCAACGCGAGGCTACGTTTGACATGCGCACAGAGGCGTTCTTCGTGGACTATGACTTCATGCCACTCATGGTGCAGGAGAACTACATCCAGAGCATTATGAACCAGCGCAATTCGTCAGATGAGAGTCTCGCTACGGCTGCCAAGGCCGCCGATTTTATCGCTGAAAGCGACATGGTGAGCAAGCTCGTGCGCTCGGAGCAGCGGTGGGACCTGCTCACCAAGCAGTCGGCGCTGAACGTGGCTGCGTGCTGCTACTCTGCTGGGTTCATTGGCCATCCGGAATTCTCAAGGTGCGTGTTTGTCAAGGACGCTTATGGTACTACTACTGACGCGTGTGTATGCATGGATTGCTGTGACACGTTAGATGGCTGGGCAAGAATTCAACTGCAGGCAAATCCAAACGGCTGCTCAGCGAACTGTCTGTCCGTATGCGAGCCCACGCTTCAGGCTCACGAGAAGGTACGATTCATTTGCTGGGATTGTCTATCGGTTTGTATTGACGAGACTTTTGGGATTGGATGATGTAATTGTATGAGCAGTGATTCGGCTGGACTACGTTCCGTTTATGAAAGAAATCCTTCTGCAGAAGTTGCTTGCGGGCGAAGAGGTGCGCTCTGGTTTAACAAGTCCGCATCCCCCTTGGGTGACACACTAACGCATCCCCCTTTTCTGCAGCATGTGGAAGAAGTGATCGAGCTATTGGACGCATGCGAGATCGCCCGCGAAGACCTTACTGAGTCCATGGAGAGCTTCAAGTTCCCTGGTGTGAAGCGCCATTCATATACTGAGCTGGACACCAAGGCCAAGACCTCGTTCACACGCCAGTACGTGCTTGTTCAACGGATTGCTCGTGGTGTGGTTCACATAAAAATTGTGTGCACCAACCGATTCCTATTGTTCAGGTACAACAAGGCTGTGCACAAAGCTCAAGGTGTCGTGGAAAATGTATTGGGCTCCACGACTATCAAAAAAGGACGGGGCAAGGTTGCTACTGCCCCAGAGGATGATGATACCGGCCTTGGTGTTGCATCGGACGCCGAGAGCGAACCCGATAACAACGACGAGGATGATGTCAGTATGTTCCAAAAGAAGTCGCGCGGCCGCACAGCTGCGGGCAGTGCAGGCGGTGCAGCCAAGCGCAAGCCTGCGACGTCAGCAGCCAAGAAAGCTCCCGCGAAGAAGCGCCGCGCCTGAGTTCAGGCATTTTAGCATGAATATAGCCATCCATTCGATCCTTTGGCCCTGTCTGTGCGCTGCGCTCGCATTGCCTTTCACTGGATCGCGCACAAGGATAGGCGTCATCGCTCAATCTGAGACATGTGCGGCGTGTCATGAAGGTTAGGGTGATGGAACGGCGTCATTCTTTTCACTGGCCCGCAGGCGAGTGACGTCATCGACCGGTTCAGTTAGCCGCTTAGCGATGACATGCGTCGATTACGCGCTCTTCCATGGCTTTCTTCCTGTGTATATTGGTCCACAATGGCCTATCTCGCCCTTAAAATGCATCCAGCTTTATTTGTATTGAAGTCTACAGCCGAATGCGTCAACAATTGCACTTAACCATGTCACAAAGCCCAACTAACCGACTATCGTAGTCGGTTAAGGCTTGTCGAGCCGACCGCAAGCCTGTCGCCGTTAGGTACCACACTCCGACGCAGGCGTCTGGGCCAGGCTGCATCATCATAAAACCTCGATCACGAGGTTTTGGTGGCCGGCTTCGAGTGAGTCGGGTGATCTTTGCTGCCGCCAGCGGCAGAACCGAATCCGCCGCCCCGAACTCCTGCCCCATGTCGTCCGAGGTCCCCACGACGCGCCGCGAGCGCGAGGAGAGCCACGCGCCGTCCTACGCCAGCGTGGACGAGTACGTGGCCGACCGCCAGGGCAAGCGTGCGATCCACTCCGTGCTGATCGCCAACAACGGCATCTCGGCCGTCAAGGCCATCCGTAGCATGCGTAGCTGGTGCTACGAGATGTTTGCTGACGAACACAAGATCACGTTTGTGTGCATGGCCACGCCTGAAGACTTGCGTGCCAACGCCGAGTACATCCGCATGGCCGAGCACGTTGTGGAGGTACCCGGCGGCTCGAACAACAACAACTACGCCAACGTGGCGCTCATTGTCGAGATCGCCGAGCGTTTCCAGGTCGACGCCGTGTGGGCCGGCTGGGGCCATGCTAGTGAGAACCCGCTGCTGCCGGACTCGCTCGCGGCCACGGAACGCAAGATCGTGTTCATCGGCCCGCCGTCCAAGCCCATGCGCGCGCTGGGCGACAAGATCGGCTCCACCATCATTGCACAGAGCGCCAAAGTGCCGACTATCGCCTGGAACGGAGACGGCATTGAAGTCGACTACAAAGAGAAGGACGGCATCCCCGAGGACGTGTACAACTCGGCCATGCTGCGCGACGGCCCGCACTGTCTGCAGGAATGCCTTCGCATCGGCTTCCCTGTCATGATCAAGGCCAGTGAAGGCGGCGGTGGCAAGGGCATCCGCAAGGTCATGGAAGAGTCGCAAGTACTCAGCGCCTGGGAGGCCGTGCGCGGCGAGATCCCCGGCTCGCCCATCTTTGTCATGAAGCTCGCGCCCAAGTCGCGCCACTTGGAAGTGCAGTTGCTGGCCGATGAGTACGGCCACGCGATCGCGCTCAGCGGTCGAGACTGTTCTGTGCAGCGTCGCCACCAGAAGATCGTGGAGGAAGGCCCCGTGCTTGCGCCGTCGGACGACGTGTGGCACGAGATGATGCGCGCCGCTACGCGTCTGGCGCAGGAAGTCGAGTATGTCAACGCCGGCACAGTCGAGTACCTCTTCAGCGAGCTGCCAGAGGATAATGGCAACTCGTTCTTCTTCCTCGAGCTCAACCCGCGTCTGCAGGTGGAACATCCGGTCACGGAGATGATCACAGGCGTGAACCTCCCGGCTGCGCAGCTGCAGGTAGCTATGGGTATCCCGCTGCACACCATCCCGGATGTGCGTCGACTGTATCAGAAGGACACGTTCGGCAAGGCAGCTATCGACTTTGAGGTCGAGAAGCAAGCTCCGCCCAATGGCCATGTCATCGCGGCGCGTATCACGGCCGAAGACCCGAACGCCGGCTTCCAGCCCACGAGTGGCTCCATTCAGGAGCTCAATTTCCGCAGTACGCCCGACGTCTGGGGCTACTTCTCCGTCGACTCGTCTGGGCAGGTGCACGAGTTCGCGGACTCGCAGATCGGCCATCTCTTCTCCTGGAGCACGTCGCGAGACCGTGCGCGCAAGAACATGATTTTGGCGCTCAAGGAGTTGTCCATTCGTGGCGATATCCACACCACGGTCGAGTACATTGTCAACATGATGGAATCCGACGACTTCAAGTACAATCGCATCCACACGGCGTGGCTGGACGAGCGTATCTCTCGCCACCAAGAAGTGCGTCTGCACGGCCGTCCGGACCCGCTCATGGTCGTGCTCGTGGGTGCGGTGTGCTGTGCGTACCAGGCCTCGAACACTCGTCTGGAAGAGTACAAGGCCCAGCTTGAGCGCGGTCAGCTGCCGTCTAGCGACCTGTTGGTGCAGAGCGAGCCACTCGAGCTCATCTATGAAGGCATCAAGTACAAGATCAAGGCCTGTCGCAGTGGTCCGATCCAGTTCACGCTCTTCTGCAACGACTCATACCTGCAGGTGGAGATCCGCACGCTCTCGGACGGCGGCTTTCTCGTGCTGCTTAATGGCAAGTCGCATGTGGCGTACGCTACCAAAGAAGCCCAGGGCCTGCGTCTCGTGGTCGACGGCAACACGTGCGTGTTCACCAAGGAGTACGACCCCACGCGCCTAGTGACCAACACAGCCGGCAAGCTGGCCCGCTACCTGGTGAACGACGGCGCCAATCTGCGTCGCGGCATGCCGTTCGCTGAGATTGAGGTCATGAAGATGTACATGCCTTTGCTAACCCCGGAGGCCGGTGTCATCCGCCTGCTCAAGTCGGAAGGCGCTGTGCTTGCACCTGGCGACTGCATCGCCACCATGGAACTCGACGATCCATCCTGCGTCAAGAAGTCCGAGACGTACTTGGGCGAGCTCCCAGTCGACTCGACGCACAAGGCCCACGGCACCAAGGCGCTGCACAAGCTGCGCGGCTCGCTGTCGGTGCTCAAGACGGTGCTGGGTGGCTACGTTGTGCCGGACGATCTGACACAGAAGGCCATTGTAGAGCTGTTCCAGGCTCTGAGCGAAAGCCTGCTGCCCGTAGAGGAGATCAAGGAGGCCATGTCGTCGCTGGCTGGCCGCATGCCTCTGGAGGTGCTGGCCAAGATCACAGAGAAGATCGAGTCCTTCAAGCAACAGGTCGCTGCGTCGGCTGAGTCGGCCCAGTTCAACGTCAAGGACGTCATTGCCATCCTGGAGGAGCACAAACAGACGCTGACGACGGACCGTGCCAAGTCGGACTTCGACACGAGTGTGGCTGTGCTGCGTGACATCACGACCAAGTACGCGACCAAGCAGTCGGGCACCGAGCACGTGCTCACGGAGCTGATCAATCAGTACTTTGTCGTTGAGAACGCCTATGCGCGCACGCACAACGTGGAAGATGTGATTTTGAGCCTTCGCCAGACGCACTCGAGCGACCTCACGGCTGTGTACACCATCGCGCGGTCGCACCAGGCGCTCGACGTCAAGAACAAGGTGCTGCTGCTGCTGCTGGACCACATGTCGCGCAACACGCAGACAGCTCCGATGAAGTCGGCCGCCTTCTTGCCTCTTCTTGAGAACCTCGCCAACTTCAAGGAGAAGCACTACTCGCTCGTGGCGCTCGAGGCGCGTCAGCTGCTTATCAACTCCAAGATGCCGACGTACTCGGACCGTCTTGTCCAGGTGGAGACCATCCTTCGCAACTTGCTCGCGGACGGTGCTGCTCCGGCCATGGACTCGTCCGAGGTGTCCCAACTGCTGGACCAGTCGCAGCCGCTGTTTGATCTTCTCATCTCGCTGCTAGACCATGCGGACCAGCGCATTCGTGAGCTCGTGCTCGAGCTGTATGTCCGCCGCGTCTACCGCTCGTACATGATTGAGAGCATGGAGACGACCGAGACGGGAGCCATCTTCGCCAAGGTGTTCCAGTTCAAGTCGCCCAACAGCGAGGCGCTGTCAGTCGGTGTCGCTCCGGCGGAAAGCTACGACGACCTGGCCAGTCTGCTGCACCGCAATAGCAGTCTGTACGACCTTGCCGGCCAGCAGATCGGCGACTCGGAAGCCTCAGCTGCTCCGGTGGCCACGCCCAATAGCCAGAAGGTCACTCCTGGTGTGCTCCGTCACGGTGTGATTGCCAAGTTTGCGTCGTTCGAAGCCGTGAAGAATGCTTTCGATGAGATCGTTACTATGTTCCCGTTGGCTCCCGCGTCTCTTTCAAGCAAGAAGGACACGCCCGTGAACGTGCTTCACATTCTGCTGCTCGAGGAGACCTCGGGCGAGCCGGTGCTGCTCCAGAATGCCGAGAACTTTCTCAAGTCCATGAGCGACGTGCTGCGTGCGCACAACATCCGTCGTGTGACCTTTGCTGTCCGTCCGCAGACTGCGGACCTGTTCGCGCCCAACAACTCGGCCGACATGACGCTGTACCCGAGCATCTACACGTTCCCGCACCGTCTGAACTACAGTGAAGACCGCATCGTGCGTCACATGGAGGCCCCGCTGGCGTACAAGCTGGACCTGCGTCGCCTGCGCAATTACAATGTTGTGCCTCTGCCGTCCAACAACAAGAATGTGCATTTGTATCTGGCCAAGACCAAGGAATCGGACTCGCACATCGTCTCGGAGCGCTTCCAGCGACTTTTTGTGCGTGCAGTGGTGCGTCAACTGGAGCGATCGGATGCCAAGGGCTTCGACGCCTATCCGGGTCCGGAGCGCTCGGTCGTCGATGCGCTTAACGCACTGGAGCTCGCCATGAGCGACCCACTACTCAAGACCGGTCTGCCTACCAAGAACAACCACTTGTTCCTGAACATTCTGCCTGAGGCCACGGTCGACCCGCAGTACCTGGAAGGCGTGATCCGCATCCTGGCGCTGCGTTATGCCGACCGCCTGGAACAGTTGAGCGTGAAGGAAGTGGAGCTCAAGATTAATGCCCGCTTCAACAAGGAGGCCAACTCGATCCCGGTGCGTCTCGTGGCGACCAACCCCACGGGCTACGTCGTGCGCGTGGAGGCCTACGTCGAGGCTGCGGGCCACGGCGAGCCCATTTTCACGTCCATTGGAGATGAGAATCACGGCGAACTGGACGGCATGCCGGTTACGACACCGTACCCGGTCGTGTTCCCGTTCGACAAGAAGCGCGAGATGGCCAAGGCCATGTCTAACACGGTCTACGTGTACGACTGGCTCGAGCTGATCGAGCACTGTCTGCTCCGCTCGTGGCGCCGATACGTGCAGGAGCGTGCAGGCACGGGCATCAAGATTAACATCCCGAACGTGCTTCTGGAGACGCGCGAACTGATTCTGGACCCCAAGGGCAACTCGATCATGGAGACGACGCGTCCTCGTGGCAGCAACAACATCGGCATGGTGGCATGGCTGCTGACGCTGTACACGACCGAGTACCCGGATGGCCGCGAGATCATCATCATCTCGAACGACATTACGTTCAAGGCCGGCTCGTTCGGTACGCGCGAAGACCGTCTGTTTGAGCTCGTATCCAAGCTTGCTCGTGAGAAGGGCATCCCGCGTCTGTTCTTTTCGGCCAACGCTGGTGCTCGCATTGGTATGGCCGAGTCCATCAAGGCGCTGTACAAGATCTGCTGGAAGGACGACAAGGATGCCACCAAGGGCTTCGAGTACCTCTACCTCACGCCGGAGGACTACAAGCTGCTGTCATTGGAAGGCACGGTCAAGGCCGAGCTGCTCGTGACTGCGTCGGGTGAAGAGCGCTACCGTCTGACTGACATCGTGGGCCAGGAAGAAGACCTTGGTGTCGAGTGTCTGCGCGGTAGTGGCACCATCGCCGGTGAAACTTCGCGCGCCTACCGAGAGATCTTCACGCTCACGTACGCCTGCGGTCGTAGTGTCGGCATTGGTGCCTACCTCGTGCGTCTGGGCCACCGTACGGTGCAGAACGCGTCGCACTCGCCGATCATCCTCACGGGCTACCAGGCGCTGAACAAGCTCATGGGCAAGGCCGTGTACACGTCCAACGACCAGCTGGGCGGCGTCAAGGTCATGCACAACAACGGTGTGACCCACCTCACGGCCAAGAACCACATGCACGGCATTGTGTCGATCCTCGAGTGGCTGAGCTTCGTGCCTGCCGTTCGTCGTGGTCCGCTCCCGATCCGCGACGTCACGGGCTTCGACCCCATCGAACGTCCGATCGAGTTTGCTCCGGCTGATAAGGGCACACCGTACGACCCACGCGCGCTTCTGGCTGGCCAGGTGGACGAGACCACGGGCAAGTGGCTGTCAGGCCTTATGGACAAGAACTCGTTCCGTGAGTCTCTGGACGGCTGGGCCAAGAGCGTCATCGTCGGCCGTGCTCGTCTGGGTGGCATCCCCTGCGGTGTGGTCGTCACGGAGGTCCGCACGTCCGAGAAGGTCATCCCGGCTGATCCGGCCGCTCCGCAGACGCAGGAGCACCTCGTCCAGCAAGCCGGCCAGGTCTGGTTCCCGGACTCGGCCCACAAGACGGCGACTGCCATCAAGGACTTCCAGGGCGAGGACCTGCCGCTGTTCATCTTCGCCAACTGGCGTGGTTTCTCGGGCGGCCAACGCGATATGTTCGATGAAGTGCTCAAGTTCGGAGCTGCTATTGTCGATGGTCTCGTGGGCTACGAGCAACCCGTGTTCGTGTACATCCCGCCGTACGCTGAGCTGCGTGGTGGCGCGTGGGCTGTCGTGGACCCCACGATCAATGAGGGCATCATGGAGATGTACGCCGATCCGGCAGGCCGTGGTGGTGTGCTCGAACCTGCTGGTCTGATCGAGATCAAATACCGCCAGAAGCAGCTGCTGGAAGCCATGCATCGCCTGGACACCAAGCTGCAGACTCTGGACGCGTCGCTCGCTGCTCTGTCCGTGGAGGCCAAGGCCAGTGAGGAAGGTGCCAAGATCACGCGCGACATCAAGACCCGCGAGAAGCTGCTGCTGCCTGTGTACGTGCAGATTGCGACCGAGTTTGCTGACCTGCACGACACGCCCGGTCGCATGAAAGCCAAGAGCTGCATCCGCGAAGTCGTGGACTGGAAACAGGCGCGTCCGTACTTCTACTGGCGCCTCAAGCGCCGTGTGGCTGAGTTCCAGTGGCGCCGCCAGGTCATGGCCAGTGGAACCAGCAAGATCACGTTCAAGGACGCGGAGCAGTACCTCAAGGCGTGGTTTACGGAAGCTGTGAACGGCGGTCGCGTGCCTCGGCCCGTCAACACCTCAGTGGCCGATGTGTGGGAGCAGGGCGACAAGGACGTGCTGCTGTGGCTCGGCAGCGAGAAGGAGTGGATCTCGTCGCGTCTTGCGGCGCTGGTGCGCGAGGAGACGGCCAGCCAGGTCGTGGCGCTCGGTCGCAAAGACCCCAAGGCTGCTGTCGCCGGTATCCTCGAGCTGTTGCACCAGCTCAGCGACAAGGACCGCGAAGAAGCCATCGCGTCGCTCCGTCGCGGCTCGATTTTCCACAAGTCCACGTCCAGCGGCGGCCTGTAGAGCTACTAGGCTATAAATGTGGCTACTAGTTTATGAATGAACACACTTTTGATTTAGCAATCGAGTGATCTGGACTTATCAAATGCCGTCTGTCGACCTCAGTGCGCCTTCTGATCCGCATCAGGTGCAAGCTGTCTGGGCTGCGTATAAAAATGACGTATACTCCCGTATACTTCGTACACTGCCTCCAGCCTTGCAACAGTCGGTCGGTCCACTGAGGGGACGCCAGTCCGCTTAATCATCTCCTATCCCTACACAAACTGGTGCGTCCACTCAATGGACCGACTGTCACATGGCAGTACGGCGTACACCACGCCTCTTCAAACCGATCTGATCCCTTTCGCAGCCACTTCAGTTTGAAAATTCAAATCCACCCGGTCGCCTTTCTTGGCTCACTTTCAAATTTGCAGCGAAGTACACACCCCGAACCAAGAACGCCTCGAACCATGGCCGCCGCAAGAACCGTCTCCTCCCGCTTCAGCGCTGCCCCCGCCCTCGCTCGCTTGCCAACCGCTTCGCAGCCCGCTGCGAGGGTGCACAAAAGAACAGCCATCGCACGCGTGCACCCAGAGGCAAGCTCTACCCCCGATGTCGCTTGTTTGACGGCCATGAAGCCACGACGCCTTCCCCAAGGCTGCGTTCGCATGACGGCTCCGGAGCGGTGCGCTACGTTATCCGTTGAAGCGCCCTTCCAGCCAATCACTCCTTCCGCAGCGCAATCAATCGATGTAGTGAGGCTCATGCACTCGTACATGAAAGCGCAAGACGCCAAGTTTGCGCAACTCAAAGCGGATCAAGACGCCAAGTTTGCGCAGTCCAAGGCGGATCAAGAGGCTCACGTCAAGAGTCTGATTGCCAAGCAAGACGAAGAAATTGCTCAGCTGAAGCTGGCGCATCAGACGCGTGTCAATAATCTCTAGGTCACGATCAAGGAGCTGAAGCACGAGAGAATGACTCAGCTCAAGGCAATTGTGGCCCACCAAGACAAGAGAATCGACAACCTGAAGGATCAGTCAAACAAGAAATTTGACACGCTGAAGGAGCACGGCCTGATGCTCGAAGACAAAGCGTTCGTCTTCAGCCGCGCGATTGCTGTCACGGATACGCGATTCAACATTCTCGATGGAAGGATGATGGGCGTCCATTTAAGGATGGACATGCTGACCGATGACTGGGGCCTATTCAAGGCCATCAACTCATCGCAAGACTATACGATTGAAGAGGGCGATTCGGCTGCCGTATTCAGTAACTCAGGTGCCAGAGCAAAGGATGTTTCTCAACATTCAGTTGCCAAAGCAAAGGATGTTTCTCAACATTCAGTTGCCAAAGCCAAGGATGTTTCTCAACATTCGTCTGCATCGGATAAGCCTCTCACCATGAGTGACCTGTACGTGCCTCCGCCATCAACAGCGAATTTGACTGCGGAGGAACGTCTCGACCTGTTACTAGAGAAGATGCGCACCTTCAAGCTGCGATAGTTAACAAGCTCCAGTCCCAAGCTCCAGTGTCCATGCAATCAGAAGTCCAAGCGTCCATGTATCGAATCATCCAAGCGTTTATGTATTTAAGTGTTCAAGCCTCCAAGCATCCAAGCCTCCAAGTGTCCAAACCCGTGGCCAATTTGCCAAACCTCCAAGCGTGCGCACGCAATTCGCCATGCACACGGCCCCAGGATCCAGCTCAGCCGGCTGTGGCTTTGTCCCAGTCGTGCTCGCCGCCGCGTATACTGCCCCATGACGCAGAAAACCGGTCGCTGAGCTGTTTCCTTGGAAACCTTAAGTGCGAATCGCATTGGATGCTTGTGAATATGTAGTTTTTGTATTTATTGCTTGGTGATTACGTGATATGCATAGAACAACTGACTATTACGCCCTTAATTTGTCTTCACTTCCTCCGTGTCCGTGCTCTTGTTGTGTCCAGAACCGAATCTGCAGACTACGCCGGCATCTTGGCCGTGGACACTGCCCACCTCCTTCCGCATTCGCTGCTTGGTCTTCACGTGAGCCGCGTCTGGGATGGCCAGCCATTGCTCCATGGCCGCATGGGTGCGGGGGGGAGACCTCGTCAAGCGGTATGGCTTTGGCCACGAGACCGATGGCCTCGGCCTTAACGGCAGTCACTTGTAGACCCAGAGTGAACGAGACCGATCAGAGGCTTGACCTTGGCCATGTATGCGGTAGTCACAGCGCATTGCGAGCACACAGCCGCCGGCAGGACTCTGTCATCCGATGGCAGCCACACCAGCGAGCCGTGTAGTGGACAGACGAAGGCATACATCCTGCAGAGCCGTCCAGACCTTGGCCATCGTGTCTGGCTTCAGCACAAGCGGGAATAGTAGCTACACTCTGCTGGAATGGGACCAAAAGCTGTATACGCACCGTAGGGACGCTCTACTGTCTTTGGAACTGTGTAGCGGCTTCACTCTCGCGTCCACGAGCCAAAGACGCGAGAATGAAGCCGCTGCTCAGTTCCAAAGACGTTAGAGCGTCCCAGTCCCCAGCATTGAAAGCGCAAACGTACCATATGGTCTTGTCAGCCTCCAGCTCCTGAATCATATTCTTAAGCTCCCGCATCAGCTGCACACGCACTCAACAGTCAGATCAGCTGCGTGCTTCATCATTGGAGACCACGTACAGCAGTGTTGAGCGAGTTGATTGGCGGGCGGTTCATCCGCACAGCAGCATAGTTGTCATGCTTCTCGACCAGCACGAGAGGAGCAGCAGGCGCGTGTTCCGTGGCGAACGCTGTGCGCTGAGAGGACGCGATGCGCTGGACGCAAGAACATCGGCTGCTTCGCTTGGAGTTGAGTAATGCAGTACTGTGATTCCTCTCTACAGTATACAGAGAGGTGTACCGGTACCTTATTTATGTACACTAATTAGTTCTTTTAGGACATGATTCGGCTGAAGATCTCCGTGGGCTTTTTCAACCACATTTAAAAACGTTAATACTGAAGGCGAACGGAACCTGCGTCACGAGTTGTGTAATAAGCTGCCAGAGCTCATGAATGGTTAGATCCTGTGCCTTCGCTGGACCAGCTGCAGGGTGTACCTGATCAAGGAAACACTGCGTATATATTTGTCCACCGATACCCAACAATCTTCGCGTCTGCAAAAAGCTCACCGACAGCATGTACATTCCCAAAGGCCGCTTGGTGTCTCTTAACAACTGCACGCTAGCAAATGGCAGACGCTGAGGATTGATCAATGCTCCAAATCTATAAATGATAATGTATCTGTAACTTATACCTACAAATGGTAATGTAGGGCACCCTATTTAGATGGCAAGTACCGGTGTAGCGTATTATAGGTTTTGAAAATTGGTGATTCACGAGCAACCTTCGTGCAACTTATAATGTGCCATTCCTGACAGATAACAGAAAGGCTGGAAGCATGAGCGGCCTGGCGTCTGGAGTTCATGTGCTCTCCACGCGAGAAGGAGAAGACAGCGACGTTCAGAGCGAGGGAGACCAAGGCCGAGGCGTGTTCCTAGACCAGAGCCATACAGCTGGTCTGGCTGCTGGGACTGTTGTACTGCAGTGCGCACCGTTCGCTAAGATCCTGAACCTGGACCACTGGCGCAGCCATTGCCAGTTCTGTCTCTCTGCAGGCGAGTCAGCCGAAGGCGCCAGCGTTCGGAAGCTCAGTCGATGCGGCACGTGCAAGACTGTTTACTACTGCTCGCGTGAGTGTCAGAAGAGCGACTGGAAGCCGGACCACCAACTCGAATGCAAGAAGCTGAGTCAGTTGCTGCAGCTGCGGCTGCGTGCGGATCAGATCGCAGACGTGCTTCTGCTGGGCAGAGTCATGCGGCGCTTGGCTAGCAGCGAGAGCTTGCTTCAGCAGCAGCCAGAGACGTATCTGCCGACAGACATGGTCTGGTTCGAGACTGATCTGGACCAGGAGACTGTGCTGGTCGCTGCTTTGGCGCAGAAGCTTGGCTTTGTGGGAGGTAAGAAGCATTCGTCTGGCATATAAACCTCCCTTTTGAGTCTCTTGCTGTTGATTACGACAGCCAATGCGTCGATTCCAGAGCTGCAGCGCATGCTCAGTCGCTTCCAGAACAACAATTTCTCCATCTGCGACGGCCAATTGATCGAGATCGGCGCTGGGTGCTACCCATTGGGCGCCATGGCCAACCACAGCTGCAATGCCAACTGTGCTGTCACGTACGTACTACTGCCCCATACTCTGCGAAATGGCCACTTACAGTGGGACTGGAGTGTAGCTATTCCGGCGATCGCGTCGAGTTCCGAGCCATTCGAGACATTGTTCCAGGAGAAGAGCTCACGCAGACTTACGGTCAGCACCGTTGATGTCTTGGTATTAATGCTGGCTCTAACGCTTGCTGTGGATCGTCTCAGTGGACATGGCGCTGCCACGACGGGAGCGCCAGCGGCGCTTATTGGACCGGTATCACTTCCAGTGCACCTGCAGGCGCTGTGAGCAGCCGATGGACGATCCTACGAGCCTGGACGCGCGACTAGACGCCGATGTTGATGGCATCCCGCAGGATCAGTGGACCGTCGAGCGTAACGAGGCGCTGGCACCATTACGAGCGCTCATGCAGGAGTCCGAGCCTGACGACGCTGCGGACAGCACTAGCGAGAGCTCTTCCTCACGGCAGATAGACCGCCTGCAACGCATTCTGGAGGTGCAACGGTCTCAGCTGCATCCCGAGAACATTGCGCTGCTGCAGAGCTACGCGGCGCTGTTCAGTGCTGAGTTGGAGCGAGGGAATCTGCCTGCAGCGATCCGATACGGCGAGCTCATGTTGGCGTTCTACGGACGCGTGTATCCCAAGAACCATCCGATGCGCGGTCTGCATTGCTTCACGATGGGCGACATTGAGCACGAGCACGACGCCGTCAAGGCACGTGCGCACTGGAAGGCGGCCCAAGAGGTGCTCCGGATCACGCACGGACGGGACCACGAGCTCGTGACACTGTTAGCACAGCGCTTGAGCAGCAGTAGCGTGTGACAGCAGACGAAAATCCATTATCGGTCACTCGTCAGAGGTCGCCACGGTGTTCAGACTGTAGTTGCACCACAATTGACAGTCTTGGGTCGAAGAGCTCTTTTCCTCGCGAATCTGATATGGACGGATTCTGGTGTATTCCACATCACGGATGTCTGGTCAGGTCCGTCCACTCGCGCTGCTACGCTGCTTAGAAGGATGAGGCAATAAACTGAGAGTCGGGAGAGACTGGAGGAAGGAAGAAAGATGTCGGGTGAAACGAACCCACCTCTTGGGATTGGGAGAGAGCTGCAGCATGATAGAGAGAGGTGCTTGCTGCGGCACAAGATGCGTTTCAGGTCTGACTGGAACTTCTCCCACTGTGACAAAAGCCGAGTGCAAGATGGAGGTGAGGCGTCGAGAGCGACTCAACATCAGTGGTCTCTGAGATAAAGGGTGTAGCCCAAGCAGAAGCTGTGCTGTATGTCCCTTGGAGTCTTTGTGACGACGCTCCATAGAGATCACAGATACAGATCCCCCCATCACTGCTGCAACGTCGTCGCCAAGAAAGAGCGCGATAGAACAAACGGACAGGAATGATCCAAGTGGTCCGGTTTTGGCAGCTTATAATACCTGGGAGAAAGGCCAGTGCGCTTGCTAATGAATTAGACTGTGTTTCTTGGCAAATCTAATACTGTTCTGTTGCTCCTGATTACGACGCACGTATTTAGTTGATTATGGTATTTGACCTGTTTGTGTCGATAGAGCATCCTGCAATAAACGTAACCCACAGCTGCGACGACACGTATGCAAAATCCAGTCTCCATGTGGACATGGTCCCTCTCTCTGCGTGGTGCAGTCAATGATGGTCCTATCCGAAAGATCGTTTGAACCGCTGCAACATTATATTTGCGCGGAATCACCACGATCCAAAACCTCCACTGAACCATCGGGGATAGGGTGTTGCTCGAACCTTGTTCCCCCCTAGACCTACAACACAGACAATGCAGCTTGTATTCTTTAAAACCTTAAAACCTTAAAAGAGCCGCCCTGTGCATGACTCAGGACCGTGCGATGTCCACGTTCGTTCTCTCCATGGAGCCCAGCAGCTCCTCTCCAGGCCTTGGGCCGGGCCTCAATGGCGGCAAGAAGCACCGGCTTCTGCTGCGCGTGCACTCCGGCGAGAGTCTGCGCCACGTGTCGTCCCAGGGCACGTACTGCAAGGTTTACGTGGGTGGGCCCGAGCTCGTGCGCGGCACGCGGACCTCGTTTAAGAAAATGCTGCATGCTGATGGCCGCAACCAACCGGAACTGGGGGCGTCCACGGCCACTGGTGGATCCAGGATACGCACACTCAAGACATCTGTACAGAAGGATGGCCGCCAGAATCCGATCTGGAACGAGAAGTTTGAGATCCCCGTGCTGGACCCGAAACAGGAAGTGCTGAGCATCCGCGTCAAGAGCATCCGCCTCATGGCGCCCGCCGTGATCGGCACTTGCGCCATCGCACTGCGCGAGATCCAGGACGGGTCAGTGGACCGCTGGGTCAAGCTCACGCACGGCAAGAAAGACGCCGGCCGGATACGGCTCCAGCTGCGGCTCATCTCGCCCGAGCGCCACTCTATGCCGCCGTCCTCGAACGGAAGGGGCGCCAGCGGCAACAACTCGGTGCTCAACTATCCAGGCGGATCTGCTAACGTCATTCATGGTGGACGGCGGGACAACAACCACTCGGCACCGGCCGCCGGTACCGAGAAACGCGAGCCCAGCATGCAGTTGCACACAGGAAGCATTGGCGGACGCCACAAGCCTACCGGCGAGGCGGTCCAGAAGCCCAGCGAGACGCATAGCGGATCGTCCACCGAGTCAGAGAACTCCTCAAGCGATTCATTCATCGCGGCCATGGCGGACAAGAAGCCCGAGGACGAGGAGCTCGTGACGCCGGCGCATTCGCCTAAGGTCAATTCGGCCAAGCCGCCCAGGTCCCCCAATCCAGCGCATGACGACACTTCGCCCGTGCAGCACCATGAGTTCGAGCTGAGTCAGCTACATTCAAGCCGCTCAGATCCGCTTCTGGCCAGTCAAGGTCCCATGAGCATGCGCGATCTAGGTGCGTTCCATTGCCTTGTTGCTGTCTGCGGCCATGCTGACGTCTCTGTCTGTGTCTAGGCCCTACACTGTTATCCAGAACCACGACGTCGTCCAGCAAAAGCAGCCAGGTCGGCGGCTGGCAGTGGGTTGACCGCTACTCCAACAGCTTTGTGGCGGACATGGCGTACACGGACGACCCGGACTCGAGCGAAGAGGACGATGAATTCGACAGCGACTACGAAGAGGAAGGCCCGCGCATCCCGCTCAACCCGATCATCACGCAGCTGCTGAGCCGACTGAGCACCAACAAGCTGATCGACGAAGAGGAAGAGGAGGATGACGAGTTGGACGGCGTGCTCATGGAAGACGTCGAGATCGTGCCCATGCTGGACTTTGCCGACCACACGATCATGGACGACGTCGACTGCACTGAGCTGCCGCTGTCCGAGCCGCAGGACTAGCTGTCTACGTTACTCGTGTACGTCATCCATCCATCAGTCGTCCTCCTCCGTGTGACTTATTATTATGAGATCGGCCGGCGTGTGTAGACCCAGAGATGCGCCTTTGCCGTCGGCCCATTCTAATATTATTTACAAAGCCTTTCGTCAACAGTCTCTTTGGATCTTGCGCTTCGTCCATGGCCTCAGCTCCAGCAGCGGCGGCTCAAGACCGAGCAGCGACAGTGATTCAGGCGCGAGTGCGAGGAGTTCATGCGCGTAGCCAGCAGCAGCGTCTCGTGGTGCGTACCTGATTATCATCTTGGTTCCATTGTACGCGACTTACTCAAGTTGGTATCGACCTAGACAGGCGTGACTCGATTGCAAGCGCGACAGCGAGGCCGCTTCACACGACGCGAGTACGCTCGACTGCTGCGGTTCCATCATGAGCACGAGGCGTTTGCGATTGACGCCCAACGCCGTCAGATGCGGCTCTGGCAGCATGCACAAGAGCTCTACTTCCTGCAGCACACGACCGCTGAGCAGCTCGAAGCGATTCGCAAATCCCAGGCCAAGTGGAGCGCCAGACGCATTCAACGCTGCTGGCGAGCGTCCAGATTAAGCTCAGGCTCTGGACCTGCCGCTATGTCTTTAAAGGAGCAGATCCGAGCGTTCGACCCATTCCAATTAGGCAAGAATCGACTGGACAGCAGACCAGACCAGCTGAGCGACGTGCTTGTTGCACCGCTTTACGGCGATCTGCCTTCAGAGACGTCCCGTCCGTCGGCGATTGTCGAAAATGACGCGTTTGCAGCGCGCCGGAAGATCGTTTTGGAGCGGTGCGTAGGTAGCTCTTGTCCACTGAGCTGGAATTGATGGCTGTTGCTCGTTAGAATCAAACGCAAGGCGAATGAAAACTCCACAGCGAGAGCCAAGTCAAAGGCGCCGAATCGAAGACGCGAGCTCTACGATTCCGTTGTCAGCTTACAGCGACAGACGCAACAGCGGCTGCAGAAGTTCACACACGAGCACCGCAAGACACGCGAGAAGCGATGGCTACAGACTGCGCAACTCACGGCCAGTTGCGAGAATCGATTGCAGGAACTGCAGCAAGCTATTCCAGCGCTTGAAGAAGGAGCAGATGCCAATCCAGCCCTCTTAACGAAGCACATGCTTGACCAAGCGAAGGCCAAGAGTGACAACTGGTCGCTGGGCCAGAAGCAGCGAGCCTGGAGCCACCACGACCAGCTAGTGGAGAACATGCTGGCAAAAGAACACTGGTTCGAAACGACTGTCGCTGGCACGACACGCGATATTCGCCTTGTATATTCAAGAAGCCCATTCGATGAGCATGTCTGGACATGGCCGCGCCAGGATCACAGCGTTGGGACCAAGCAAGAGCCCGTTGAGGAACTAGCGACTGCAGTCGACGTGTTTACGTTCAGCCTTGCAGACCCAGTGGCCGCGGTTCCGCCGCCTTTACCTGATCCAGAAGCTTCGCAATGGTGGCGAGCGCACTGCACGCAATCCCATTTGAAGGTCAAGTCTGAAGACGGATCATCGTGGTCGTCTGAAGCATTGATGAATCCGGATCTGCACCAGCTCACGCTTGAGATGAAGCGCAGTTCCGAGGCCGAACAGCACGCGGCAGCGGTGCAAGCTCGAGCGGTACGGCTGCAGCAGGATGTGAACCAGCAGATCCGCGCCATTGAGCTGCAGATCGAACTCAACACGCGCATGACCCGCGAGATGGCATTGCGCAAGCAGACGGCCAAGAAACGTCTGAGCAGAGAGCAGCAAGCGGCCGTGAGCATCCAACGCCATGTGCGTGGAGCGCACGGGAGAAAGAAGGCCCACGAAATTCGTTGCGAGTTCTTTGTTATGGTACGCGGGAGAGCGATTCGCAAGGGCAAATGCGAAGAGTGTGGCGCGCAACCAGCGGTGCTGCAATGCAAGGAGTGCGAGGAAAGCGTGCACTTCTGTCCCATGTGCTGGGTGCATGTGCACTCCACAAGGCGCAGGAAGATGCACGTGGCTATCCCCATGGCTGCTCCAGCAATGTCGAAGGAGGTCAAGCCCAGCAGGAGCTCCAGTCAACGACCTCGCACGAATCATCAGTCTATTGTCGCTCACACGATATCTTTTAACCCGGAAGACTCGGCTCCAGTGGCGAGTATTGCCCACAAGAGTCCGGAGCTGGTACTGACCATTGCAGCTGCAGCGGTGAAGGCAGAATCTCCTCCAACATCGACTACGCAGGTGCCGCCCAAAGCCTGCGACTCGAGTATCGACACTGGAGCTGGTTCGGAATCCAATCGAGCTCCAAAGCCCACGCCAATGCAAAGACTCGAGTCTGAAGACCGATTTGAAGCGAGACCGTCGTTGAAAGAGAGGCATTCAGCATTGGCAAAGGCACGCGAAGACCAGACGAGCGAAGCAAACTCTTCTATCCATGAGTCGGAGACAGCGGCTTCAGCTGCTGAGATGGTGTCTACAGCACTGCAACCAGAGCATCTGCAACGAGAAGAGCGAGCAACAGCCTTGATGACCCCGCAATCCACTGAACCACCAGTGGATTCTTCCGCTTCAGAGCTTCTAGAGCCAGCGGCTCCAACGCACATCGAGTCATCAGCTTCAGAGACAAGCAGTACAGCAGTGAGTTTTGAGCCTCAGCAAGAAGCTTCAGCTGCAGCCTCTTCTGAACCAGTCGATCCCGACGCAATGGCTTCAGCACTTGACGACATGGCTACTCGATCTCGTCGTCTGATTGGCTATTAAATCTACTGCCACTATCCTCTCATTGGCTGAAATTCCATCCCATTGACTGCTTCCTTGGGCATATTCCCAGCAGAGCCATGAACGTAATCGCAGAGATCTCACGCATTAACGAGCGGGAGCTGGCGCTGGGCGTGCCGTACGAGGCGTCATGGCACCAGAAGTACCGTGAGTCGGCCTGGGTCTACGTGGGCGGCCTGCCCTTCGAGCTCACGGAGGGCGACGTGATCTGCGTGCTGAGCCAGTTCGGCGAGGTGGAGGACGTGAACCTCGTGCGCGACGGCAAGACAGGCAAGTCCAAGGGCTTCGCGTTCCTCAAGTACGCGGATCAGCGCAGCACTGTGCTGGCTGTGGACAACATGAACGGTGCGCGGCTGCTGGAGCGCGTCATCCGTGTGGACCACGTGCTCAAGTACAAGCTGCCCAAGGAGCTGCAGGACAAGGAGGACGTCGACAGCGAGCAGGACGAGCTTGAGGCCAAGGAGCGCGGTCTGCCGGGCCACGCATACGACGGCAAGGAGCTGGCCACCAAGTATAGCATCAGTGACGGCCAGAACGTGTTTGCAGCCCCGGCAGAGTCCAAGAAAGAGCGCAAGAAGCGCAAGAAAGAGGCCAAGAAGGAGAACAAGCGGCTCAAGAAGCAGCAGAAGATCCAAGCCAAGCAGGCCGAGCTCTTTGAGCAGATCCGACTCAAGCGGCAGACGCAGAGAGAAGCTGAACAGATGCGCCATGGCCTTGGAGAAGAAGAGATGGACGAAGAGGCAGCAAGTTCTACCGGTTGGAGAGGTCGACTGGAGCCCAACGCTGCACCGAGAGGGAGACCGAGAGACAAGTCAGGCGACTCGAGACCAAAGAACGATCAGGATGCCAGCTATGGCGGTATGAATCGCGTGCGTTGAGCCGTTGGTAATAATCCCTTGTGACTCTATACAACTTCAGTAGTTATCGTTGTGTCAGGCTGTTGCTGCTGAACTCGTAGATTAGGAGCTGGTTCCGTGACGGATCTGTACGTTCTTGGTCGTCCTCTTCGTCCATCATGTCTGGCGGCAGATCGTAATGCCGCTGGCCTGAAGTTACAGCCAGCCGAGCTCTCGACGGGTCTGGGAAGAAGGACACGCCGTTGGCAGCATCTACAGAGTCACAGGATCAGCATTCTCACAGCAGCAGCAGCAAAAGAGAGAGCGCAACGCACCTGGCATCTGGATACGGTCATTCACCAGTTCGCCCGTGAGCAGATCGTAGAGCAGCACTCGGCCGTTCTGACTGCCAGTGGCCAGATAGCGTCCAGCGCAATGCACGTCAAAGGCCATGCACTGGTTCGTGTCTGCGACGCGATGCATCGTGTGCAGGATCTCACGCGTCTGACGAATGTCCCAGAGCTGGATCCGGGCGTCGCGGCGTGCGGCTGTGAGCAGGAACCGGCCGTCGGGCGAGAAGCGCACTTGCGTGATGCCCTTGCCGTCGTGATCACGCAGCGACAGCAGCTCTTGGCCCTCGTCCTCTGTGTAAATCGTCGTCGTGCCGCTGTAGGATCCTGCTGCATACAGCCTGGAAAAGAGTATCAGTGCATTGAAGCTCTTACGAAGAGCGAGCAGTCTTACTTGGAGTGGTCTGGATTGAAATGGATGGTGCTGATGATGCCCCGCTGGCCACGTCGCGACTTGCGCGTCTTGCTCAGTGGGCGGGACGCAAAGTCGCGACTCGGCTGCGTGATGTCGAAGAACCGGATGATGCGGTCAAAGCCCACGAAGATCTTGTCACCTGTCGAGTTGAACGCCACGGAATTGGCCGCCGAGAGCTCGTCCAAATGGTCGTATGCTCGGTATGTGGCTCTCAACTGCGCACTCCAGAGTCAGAGAGCCATACAGAGCCCCATAAAGAGACGTAAGAGACGACGCACCTGGCCGTTGTAGGCGTCCCACATGTGCACTGGATGGTCACGACTGGTGCTGATGAAGATACAGGACTCCGGTACACTCGAGTTCATGAACGGATACCACGCGAAGTCGTACACTGTGCCGCCTTCCTTGGCCTGCAACGTGGACCCGTAGTCTTCGACCGGCGACTGGGCATCGGGATCCGGTACGTCAAAAAGCCGCAGCACGTGGTCTTCGCTGTTGGTGAGCAAGCAGAGGCCGTCGGGAGAGACCTCGACGCCCTTGGTGAAGTTGTTGAACGGCAGCTGCTGGGTTACAAAGAACTCCTTCTTAGCTGTAAGCTGCAGCACAGGCTGGTGAGACTCTGAGTACTCGAAATACTGCAACAGAGGCTGCTGTGATGGCTCTCCAGCCTCTGTATCGTCAGCAGAAGCCGCCAGTGGATGGAGAAGCTCTTGGTCGGCCATGGAGACTTCAGAATGGATGGTACCGTTATCCCTCTATATGATATCCTGCTCTATCGAATATTGCAATCTTTTATTCGGATTAGTCTTGTATTTGAAGCAAATGTGCTTTTGCAGCCATAACGGATCGTGAACAGGCACAATGAGCGACGACGAGCTGGATGAGCTCGAGACCAAGGTCTCTGGGGCTATGGCTTGCTTACGGAAAGGGCCACTGACCAACCGCTTGTTTCCGTGTAGTTTGAGGACCTCACGCGGCAGAACGAGGTGCTCAAGCAGGAGAACGAGCTGCTCGAGTCGTATCTGCATCGCAATGGCCAGGGGCTCGTGGGCAGCGACGAGGAGGAGAAGAAGGACGACAAGGACAAGAAGAACCGACAGCGCCGTGCGAGAGCGCAGGTGTTGCTCACCATGGAGCAGAAGAACGATCTGTGTAGCACCGAACTGGAAGAGGCGCAGAAGGAGCTCGAGGAGACCAAGCGCACGTCCGAGCGGCTCATCGACACGCTGCGCGCCGTGCTGGAAGAGACCGACATCCGTATCGCAGAGCTCAAGAAGGACGCATACGAGTTCAAGCGCGACATCGTGGTCGGCGCAGAGAACTTCCGCACAGGCAAAACCATTGCCGAGAAGATGATCCGGTACATGGAGGAGAAGCTGCGGCAGAAGGACGCTGTAGTGGAGAAGCTGCGGCTCAAGAACGCCACGCTCAAGAGCCAAGCGCAGAAGATCGACGCGCAGCTAAGACACAAGGAGGAAATGGGCGATGCACTGCACTACATCGACTTCCATCAGCTGCAGATCGAGAACAAACAGTACGTGTCCAAGATCGAGGAGCGCAACGAGGAGCTGCTCAAGCTCAAGCAGACGACGGGCAACACTGTGCAGGTGCTCAACAACCTCAAGAAGAAGCTGCACGACCTCATGGAGGAGAGCACGTGGCTACAAAGTGAGATCCAAAGCCGCACTGAACTCAACGAGAAGATCGTGGAGGAGATCGCTGAGGTGGACGACAAGAACACCAAGGATCTCAAGAAACTGCAGCGACTGCAGACTCAACAGGACGCAGAGCCGAGCAAGGAGCTCCCACAGGTAACGCAAAGCTCTCGTATTTCCCTGTTTTGCAACCAGTCGACTCACATTCTAGCTGCAGATCCTGGACTACGTGGCTCAAAAGGCCAAGATGTTCGAATTGCAGCAGGAGGTCAAGAACTTTGAGCGCAAGGTCGAGATCGCCGAACGCGCCGTCCGCGTTCGTCGCAGTAAATCCATGCGAACCTAAGGCAGATCTTGGATCTGATATATTCATTCGCGTGGCCAGTAATTCCAGTCGAGTCTTCCATGAAAAAGGCGGTTTTGCGTCCGTTTGGGTTCAGCAAACCGTTGGGAACGTTCCGCTTGGGTTGAAAGCTGAATGGCGTCATGGCCATCTGCTGCTGCGAAAGACGCTTTCTTCTTTGATTGAGTCGGCACGGGCCCACACGCTCCTGAGCAGCCATCCACTCGCTCTCTCGCTCTATCTCGCTCTTGATTCCATTGGTTCTCTCGCCTGAATCAAGCACAACGCAATTCGCTTTGAGCTGACAGCGCACAACAGGCGAAGCAGAGACCAGAGCACCATGGTAACCTCAACCAAGCGCATGCTCGTGCTTATCTGCAGCGTGATGCTGGCATTTGTGTCTGCGCAATCGCTGAGAGGCGCTGTTGTCAAAGACCCAGCGTCGCGAGAGCTGCTGACATTTGCGTCGATGCCCGGAAGCGGCAGCGGGACCGATTGCGAAGACGGATCGAACGTGCCCGTGTCATACACGGATACTGGAAGTTCGGAGACCGATTGTGAGAATGGATCTCGTGTCCCTGTGTCGTATGCGACTGGCGGTTCGTCGTCCAACGAGACCGATTGCGAGAACGGATCGCGGGTCCCCGTATCGTACTCGCTTGAAGGCAGCGACTGCGAGAACGGATCGAATGTCCCTGTTCGATACTAGACCACGCACACTCGCCCTCAAGTTGTGCAGCGAGACTCGATCAGTCGTCAGTCGCGCCGCTTGTCCGTTGAAAACGTTTCGTAGTAGACTCGCATTTTCTATTCCATTTATAATAAAACGCCCTCATTTGCGTCTTTTGAGCGAGAGTTCGTCTGGTTTGATTCGCCATGGACAACAAGCACGGGCTTCGACAGCGACAGCAGCAGTTCCAAGAGCAGCTTGATGCGCTCGAGATTGAGTTGTTGACGCTGGAACAAAGAGCCAAGCCCAGCAGCCCTGACTACATTCAACAACAGTGGCAGGTGCTGCGCGTGCAGTACCGAATCGCAGAGCTCTACCAGCAGAATGAAGAGTTTTCGATGGCGGTCGTCTACTTTCGCAAGGTCTTGAACTCGAATGCAGATGCAACAGAACAGCTATTTGGCAGCAGCTCTGCATCGCAAGGCTCGACGCAGGAGTCGTCTGTTCCAGTTACGTCTCGCACGACGGAGCCAAGAAACAAGAACGAGTTCGCTGCGCTCACGGAAAACGTACTGAATCAACTGGCGAGCCTGCATTTCACTCTTGATGACCCAGCACAGGCCATGAACTGTCTCCTGGACGCCAAGCGCAGCATGAGAGAGCGACAACAGCAAAACTCTGGCGATGAAAGCACGAAAAGGGATATAGCCATGGCCACGATGCAGCTGCAGCAGGCGTTGCACGTCAACCACGCGATCTTTCTTCACGCCAAGGGAAATGATGAAGACGCGACCAGCGTACTCAACCGAGTAATTCATGATACACCCACTGAGGTCGACAGCTCGGACTCAGCTCGAACGCGCGCAACAGCACTCAGTTGTGAGTAGACTTATGCATGAGTAATCTTGGTTTCTTTCACGAACGCTTGCTTGAAGTGCGAGCAGCAATATGGAAAGCCAAAGGCAACGCTGGAAAATGCATGGAGCTCTCGCTTAAAGCTGTTCAAGTCGCAGAACGCGCGCACGATCCGTCCTTACTTGCTCGCTGCCACAATAATGTCGCGCTTGTTTACAGTGACAATCGAGACATGATCACAGCCTTGTCCCACTTCGTTGCTGCCTATCGTGCAAGCGTAAAGTCCCAGGACGTGCAGCTGCAGGCGACATGCAAGTACCATATCGGGGTGGCTATCGCTGTGCTTGGCGATGCAGTCGACATCCCACAAAACTGCCGATTAGATCCCACGCGATATGATGCCACGTCCTCGAATGAAGAGACTGTAGCCGAGGTGGCTGACGCTACTCAAACAAAGACGAACGCGAGGGATTGCTTCATCGAGACCGAGAGCCATCTGGGTAATGGACGCGGCAAAGACGCACCGCTGAGCATACTGGCACAAGGATGCCGAGGCGAGGCAGAATACTACGGTGGTGATTTTCACACAGCCGAGGCGGAGTTCTCGATCGCACTGCAACAGTTAAAAGAGTTCCTTTTCGTCGTGAAATCCAAGAACGGAGCAGACGTTAGTGCTGCCACAACGAAGAGCCCCGAGTCGAGCAATCATAAGCGCAAAATGCGAGAATTGGATGTGATTCAGGGCTTCCTGCTCAGTTATGTCGGGTGCATACAACTCGTGGAAGGCAAGTTCGACCTCGCCGAGAGCTCTCACCAGGCAGATCTTACACTAGCGCTTGACAACGAGGATATCTACGCCCAACAACGGGCCACGCGTAACCTGGCAATGGTCTACAACGCCACGCAACGATACGCGGAAGCTATCCCGCTTTGGAAGGACTCGATCGAGATCGCCATGGTGATGCAAAGCCAGCTGGATCTCTTGATGTCGTACTCTGGTCTGGGTACTGCCCTTAAAGAGATTCGAATGACGAGCGAGACTGCGGCAGAGAACTCACCTGAGCTGCTTGAAATGAATCCGCTGGACATTTTCCTCCGTCAGCGTGCCCTCGCAATCGATCTTGGCGACAAACACCAGCAGATCCTCGCTCAGCAACACATCGTAAACGTGTTCGAGTCGCCCTTAGCAGCAACAGACGCAATCGAGCAGCGATTGTCGGAGTGTGATATGCTTGTGCGCCTGTGCGAGCAATATAGCAATGTCCAGTACCGCGCAGATGCATATCGAGCCTTGGCCAATGCACTTACTGCGCAAGTGGAGCGACTTAGCAGCCGTGGTCCACGCTTTCTAGAGGCGGTCAAGGTCTTGACTCAAAAGCGAAACGCAGTTTGCGAGAAGTATCAGGAGACAACCACGATGTTGACCAAGGCAGCTGTTCTCTTGTTTAACAAAAGCGATCCAAACGATGAGGAAATCGCCGCCGGCCCGAGTGCTGTTGATAAGCACGCTAGACAACCTTACATGCGACTTGAGATTCTTCAAAGGCCGTGACACCAACAGATTCACATCTAAGAGCGCGTAAGTGGGTAAACTTCAAGTTTAGATTCTTTGTTTCTTTAAATGCATCGGAAGCAACAAACGATTCAAAATAAAGCAATACAGGCAACATCACTTACTACATACTCGTCCGCGCTCCAAGTGTATCATCTTGTCGATCTTGCTCCAATCGCTTAGCCAGGACTTCTTGAAATCCGGGCGGGCACGACATGGAGCGCTCCAAGTTTGCCAGATCCAGTACTGACTTGTCAGATTTGCGGAGAATGCTTAAATCATGGTCCTTGGTAATAGTGGGCAAATCTCCCGAGTCGCTGCTGGTATCGTCATCAGTACTTTCGCGATCATTGTTGGAAGCAGACTTCTTGGCGCTGGCCTCACCGGCCTCAATCAGCGAGCGTTCGTGCATGTACTCGTTCCAGTCCAGCTTCGTCGGTTCTGCTAATTTTCCCAGCTCTGTCTTATACTTCTTCACAAAAGCACGCACTTCAGTTTGCAAAATCGCACGTCGGCGAGGCAGCTCATCTTGCATGGCTTTGTACGTGGGTAGCAGACGGTAAAACAGAGGTCGAACAGTCTTGAGCTCAATGATACCGGCTTCCACGGAGCGCACACCAAAGAACGAGAACAGCGGGAACGAGCACAAGAGCAACAGAATAGACGACCAGTACCAGTTGGTAAACAACACTGCTGCAAGCAAGTAAATGAACCAAAGCACAGGCACCGCAACGATTGAAAACGCAATCTTTTTGCTGAGCATGACATCACGAGCCGCCACCTTGACATTCGATCCTGCCAGCGCCTTCTTCTGTTCGGCAAGAGCGACGTGACGAGCCATAAATCCAACAGGCGCATTCAAAATGAACGAGGGGATCGATGCAAGCAGGAAAATTAAAAGTCCGTACAATGCAGAGCCAATGACATCATGAATCGTCCACCACGCAATAAATGGCACTTGATGATCCTTGAGTCCCATGATCTTGAGCGTATTGTTGTACTCTTCTAGCTTCTTGTGCAGGTCATCCAGGTCCTTGGAGGCTGACGGCAACGTGCTCAAAACCTTGTAGCCTTCAGCAAAACGACGGTTCAGATCTTGCGTCTCCTTTGCCGAAAGACGAACGCCTGAGCGTTGGAAGAGACGACGAGCCGTAAAGATCAGCTGAAGAATATTGTAGTCCGGGGCGGTGACAATCACAGAGCGCATGCCTTCCTCCACACGGTGCAAGAAAGTGTTGCAAGCTTGGCGCTTGTCCGTCTCGTAGAGCTTCATCAACGGGGCATCAACAGTGATTGGCGTGCCGAATTCCACGACCACACGTCCACGGAAGCGATGTCCACGGAAGTAGTTCAGGCCCACAGGCACCACATGCGCGTTGATGTTGTACTTGTCCTTGACGCCCAGCGCCATGATGCCCACGCCAGCCTTTAGAGGCAGCAAATCCGTGCGATCGTGTGAGCCACCTTCTGGGAAAATGCCAATACAGTTGCCACGCTTTAAGTGCGTGTACACTTTGGCAAACGTCACCGACTGGTCAACCCTCTTGAAGATGCCAAACGAGCTCGGCGTGACCACGTTCTCCTTGAGGCCGTTTTGGAAAGGAGCCTCCAGCAACAGCTCCGTGTCGCTCACGACCTTGACGATCTTGACCGGAGCACCACTGTCCTTGACAGTCTTGCCATTGAAGCGCACCTGATCACCGGGAGTAACTTGCGCCACAAAGCTGGTGCCTTCGCCAACGAGCACGTGTAGCTTGGTAGTCTCTTCACTCGTGCCCGCAGGAGCCATGCTCACTTTGCCCACGCCCGGGATCACAGAATCCTGCGGACGTACGACGGGAATGCAGCCCATGATGCGACTGAGAGGTCCCACGACAGGCAAATGCCACGACTTTTCGGCAATCATGAAGCCGACCTTGCGAGGGCTGTTCATCATGACCACGACGCCGTCCACGAACTGGTTGGCATGGTTGCCCGTGAAGATCACAGGCCCTTCTTTGGGGATGTTGTCGGCGCCCACGACTTCAATACTCTTGAACGTGATACTGAGAATGCTATGCAGGAACACGCGAACGGAGCGGTAGATGGCGTCGGCATGGTTGTTCCAGAGCACTGCAAGCAGCATGGCGAAGAGCGGTAATCCCCAGTAGAAAGACGGGAAGCCCAGGAACGAGCTCACGGCTTTAATCGGGCTACAAGACAATAGACACGCGTGAGATCCTTCCACAGCCACAGACTGGAAGCAGGACGCACTTGAGCGAGTCGACGGCCAAAGCCATGAGCAGTAGCAGGATGAGTGTCTGGATCCACACATCGTTAAGCACCTCCTTCTCGTTGAAGCGCATGGCGGCAGCGGTAGGTCAACGCAGCGACCGGTCACTCTCTTCTTCTTGGCTTGTGGCGAATGGCGGATTTCCGATTCTGGCGCAATCGACAGCCGCACGGAAAAGAACACCTTGTTATTGTGTCTTGCACGGTACGAACTCCGTTCCGTCATTGATGACGCCAGGTTGTCACGGTGGGTGCTGCTAGGTGATGCTGCACATCAAAGATGCATCCAGCTAAACCAAGTCGATTTGAGACTCGACTAAATGATTTTTTGAAATGCGTGTTTGATAGCAAAATTGTATGTGGGCGTAATCAAGCCGACTTGGACATTTTGAATGGTTGAGGTTAATTTAGTCGAATGACGCGCGTCACCAAGATGGTATCAATTTTCACAGGCAGGAAACGAGAAAAAAGGGATGTTACTAACCCGATTGTACTACTTTATTCGTTGACGTCTGATATGACAGCTCGTTGTCAGCGGTTAAGTACCGCTTCGCTTGCTTCAGCATCCGCTTGTGATTGTGTTTACCATCCGCTTGACCACACAAATAGGCGGACGGGTGCCTATAAATGGCACCGACCGAGCGGTTCAGCTCCAGTGCCTTGCAACCCCAGAGACGAAGAGGGAGAATGACCGACTCGAGCCTGCTCATCGTGGACAACGTGATTAAGAAGCTACTCAATGTGGCCGACAAGCCCACGCAGACTGAGGTGACCGACATCACGACCGACGAGGTCATGCTGCTGTGTCGCAAGATCCGCACGGTGCGTCCAGTGGATCAGTAGATGGGTCGATGGTTTCAGAATGTGGAACGCTCATGGCTCTCTTTGCAATAGATCTTCCTGGAGCAGCCGCCGCTGCTGGAAGTGCCGGCGCCCATTAACATCTGTGGTGACACACACGGCCAGTACTCGGACCTACTGCGGCTATTCGAGATGGGCGGCTTCCCTGAGGACAAGAGCTATCTGTTTCTAGGTGACTACGTGGACCGCGCCATGCAGAGTATTGAGACCATTTGCCTGCTCTTCGCCTACAAGATCAAGTACCCGAATCGGATGTACCTGCTGCGTGGGAACCACGAGTGCGCGTCTATCAACCGCATCTACGGTGCGTTGGGCAATATGCCATGCTCTCGTTCCGCAAACTGACACTCTTCATCAGGCTTTTACGATGAATGCAAGCGCCGGTACTCGGTCAAGCTCTGGCGCACCTTTGGCGACTGCTTTAACTGCATGCCTGTGGCCGCAGTCGTGGCCGACAAGATCTTCTGCACACACGGCGGACTATCTCCTGACCTGTACACGCTAGATCAAATCAAGAATATCCGTCGGCCCACAGACGTGCCGGACGAAGGCCTGCTGTGCGATCTGCTGTGGTCAGACCCAGACCCGGACAGCCAGGGCTGGACAGAGAGCGATCGAGGCGTGTCCTACATCTTTGGCTCGGACGTCGTGGAGCAATTCCTGCAGACCCACGATCTGGACCTCGTCTGCCGCGCGCACCAGGTCGTTTCGGATGGCTACGAGTTCTTTGCCGGCCGTAAACTGGTCACGATCTTCTCGGCGCCTAACTACTGTAATGAGTTCGACAATGCCGGCGCTATGCTTGTGGTGGACAAGACGCTCAACTGCTCCTTCAAGGTGCTGTGCTCCAGCGACAAGAAGAAAAACGGCAAAAAGTAGAGACCTGGAGCGATGGAAATGACGATTCAATACAAAATATCTATTAAATGGCTCCTGGCCTCCTTCCGCGTAGTGTTGAAGACCAAAGCAGTCTAGGGTCTTGAGATTACGTAGTATTAAAAACCAACGCACTCTAGGACCTTGACTTTATATACTAGGCTAATGCTTTAGCAGAACCGAGCTCGCTTGGGCTGCAGTATCACGAAGCGCGCGATTCGTCCATCGTGGCGATCGACCCGGTATACGGCGTATTCCAGCGGAGGTTCGTCGTTGGACTCGGGCGGCTCGATTAGAATGAGTACATTCGTGACGTTGAACGCGATAAAATTGATAATTCCGAGCGTCCCGGCCATGAGAAAGGCTTTGTCCAGTGGCATCGCGTCGGCCATCCAGGAGAGGAATACGAGTTGGTACAGAGCGCTAGCGAGACAGCTGAGCAAGTAGAAGCTGCGCTGCCCGTGTGTCAAGGCTAGAGGTCCGAGCCAAACCATGACAGGACAATACGCCACGGAGGTCACCGTAAGAATCTGCTCAAAGGGCACAGTGGATGTTAGAACAGTCACAGTATCAAGAGAGGACTCGAGTGAAGGGCTCACAAACTCTCCCCAAAGAAGCTGCTTGATCAGACCGTTGGCAAAGCTGGACTCTTTGGCTGCCTTGCGCTTAAAGCGCTGCAAGAACGTTCCGTCCCATAGATCGGACACAGACTGCATGAGTTCCTCGTCTTTCGATCCTGCCACCGTCGGCAGCGCCAGCTGCAGCGCACCAAGCTCCACTATCGTCGGTGTCTGTCCGAAGTCGGTGAGTGTGAGCTTTTAGACTTGAATAGCATCCAATTAAGAGCCGATAGTACCTGAATGAAAGGATTTGTGAACGAGAGTCGAATTTTGTAGAGCCCGGGCATGACTGGATGAATGGCTTGCCGCACTCGGACAAAGTCGGCCGCTGCCCACAGTCTATCAAAGTCATTGCGCACTTTGAAAGTCATGGCTGCAGCGGTCGTATTCTCGTAGTGAATCTGTAGGATGCCCACTGTCGCTTCTCGAATCAAATCCGGAAGCAAATTGCGGAAGTAGACCGAAACAAACAGCGCACGGGACGGCAATAGCACTGGGTTGCTGCTGATGGTCTGGCCGTTCATCGTCCAGTGCAGTCTCGTGTCATTCATAGTAGCCACATACTTGCGGTTAACCTCGATACGGTCAACAAAGGTCCAGAAAGCTTGCTAAGGCACGTGTGAGTCCACAAACAGCTAACCACTCAGCAAGAAGACTCACGTTGACGTGAACGATATCCTTCTCACACTGCCAAGGGTCTCCAGGGAGTTGCGTGTCCTGATCTCACCAGAGCAGGTGTCAATATGTCCACCGCTATGAGCTAGCATAGCTGAACGCACGGTAAACACGTTCCACGGAGTCTGGGGGCAACTCGCTTGACCATTGGACCAAGGCAGCGCCATTAGCAGGCAGGTAGACAGAAGCTCCACTACCGCCACCCGAGTAGCCATGTCTCCGATGCTTCGTATTGATTCACTGCAGCAGCCATCGCTTATCCACACGCTCAGAACGCCAGGCAGGCAGGATCCATCTGATACCGGTGGATAAAAATAGACTGTAGCCATCTTCAACTGTTGACGTTGACACAACGCGACGGTTAAAGTTTCTGAACCGAGCTGCCCGGTTCAGCTTGAATCGGCTCGACACCTGCTTGACTTGCCAATCATCGTCGTCGCCTCGCACCAAGATGTCATGACACGACTAATTGATCAAACTCAGCTCTGCCAAACTTCTCTCTCTATGTAATCAACCAGCCCATAAGCAAGTCGCAAGGGTCTCTCTCTTTCTTTCGATATTGCTGTCATTCTCATCAGCTTGTCCGATTGATGGATGAATTGGGTGGAAGGTAGTCGTACCGTGAACGCGTGAGCAGTAGCCCCTTGCCTGAGTCGATCAGTCAATGCCTGCCCCCTTCTCAATCATTCCCAGATTCAAGCGCAGGCGGCAGGATGAAGACCGGTAGTGGGCTCTCGCTCAAGTACGTCAGTCTCTGCGTACTGTGCGTGCAGAACAGCACGCTGGCGCTGCTCATGCGGCTCTCACGTGTGGGCGACGGTCCCAAATACAAGCCCTCTACGGCGGTCTTCCTGGGCGAGGTGCTGAAGCTCATCACATGCGTGCTCTGGCTGCTTAAGGTGCGTCCGTTTGTATGTCTGTGCCTCTGCGTATTAGAAGCTTACAAGCGTCTCTCTGTCTCTGTGTAGTTTCCGCCTGGACTGGAAGATGTCAAGCCGGGCTCTACGGCCCGCGTGCACCGGCCGTCGTCTTGGTCGATCATCTTCGACAAGCGCGAGATGCTGCGCGTGAGCGTGCCGGCGCTGTTCTATGTGGTGCAGAACAACTTGCAGTATGTAGCCATCACGAACCTGGACGCCGCTGTGTTCCAGGTGCTGTACCAGCTCAAGATCCTCACCACGGCCTTCTTCTCCGTCGCCATGCTGGGCCGCTCCATCCTGCCGCTGCAATGGGGCGCCATCGGCATCCTCATGTTCGGCGTTGCGCTCGTGCAACTGGACGAGACTTCGAACAGCGGCAAGCGCCACGCCATCTACCCAGATGCGATGCAGAACACCACGGCCGGACTGTTCGCTGTCGTGGCCGCCTGCATGTGCTCGGGCTTCGCCGGAGTGTACTTTGAGAAGATCCTTAAGGGCTCTGGGGGCAAGGCCACGCTCTGGGAACGCAACATCCAGATGGGAATCGTCAGTGTGCTGCTGGCCGGCGCTGGTCTGGTGTACAACGACCTGCCGTACCTGCAGACCGCTGGGTTCTTCTACGGCTACCGGCCTGTGGTCTGGGCGGCCGTGGCCGTGAACGCCTTCGGCGGCCTCATGACGGCCGTCGTGGTCAAATACGCCGACAACATCCTCAAGGCCTTTGCCACGTCCATCGCCATCGTGCTCTCGGTGATCGCGTCCATCTTCCTCTTTAATAAGATGCCGACGTACCAGTTCGCTGTCGGTGCATTGCTCGTGAACGGCTCTGTCTACATCTACGGCCGAGCGCCCTCGTGGCAGCCGCAACGCTACACACCGCTGCCGCGCACAGTCGAGCGAAAGCCGTCCAGTTGAGTACATTACTGCAGTGCTACGAGTGATCGTGCCTCGTTCAACCGTTGCTCGTGGCTGGTAAATACACAATGTGCTTTTGTCTGTATTGGTGTCTCGTTTCAATAGCTAAGCGTCTCTCTTTCGTCGCAGAATGGGTCTTTGTAGATGCCTTTCGTACAGGACGCTCATTTGACGTGAACAAGTAAGTAGTCGATAGGCGTTCAGACCCGTGTTCTGAGAGCTGACTGCCACAGAAGCGGCGACAGCAGACAGTTTGTCCCTTTCAAGATAGCTTGGATTCCTACTTCAATCTTGACGGACCCAGACTCGCATCTTGTCCAATGGCTGCGCCTCCGAAGAGTTCACCCATTAAACCACCAGCTCTTCAGTTAGCTCAAGAGCTATTGTATTCATCCGAGACGTTATCAAGTGTAAAGTATTTGTACTCGACGTATGTATCAAAGATTCAAGCTCTTGAGCTCCAGGGACAGATCCTATCTCTTGTTTTTATATTTCACCAACATAGCTTTTGAAATCCCGCTGGTTTGGCCCAAGCTACGCCTTATACAGTCAGCCTTAAGTTTGCGGTATCAGTTGCCATTGCCGATCTTGCAGCCAATAAGCAGCGTCGCTATGAGGTGTTGTCCTCACGTTCCGTCTGTCTTTGTCGTGAAACTCATCAGGTGCATAGAGAAATTCTTTCACGTGACAGTTGTAGAGCGCAAAAACGTCGCGATCGGTTCGGCTGACAGGTATGAGCTGCCAATAGTACTTTTCGTCATGGATTCTGGTGGGATAGTTGACATCGCGCCACAATAAAACGCGTGACTGAGCCCGTCCCACAGTGTCATTCTTGGGTCTGTTCCAATCGGTTGCGTACAGGTATTCACGAGTTTGCTCACTTCGAATCATGTACTGGTCCGTCAAGTTGTTCAGTGGGATAATTGACCACTTTCCTGTTTGCGGCCTTCATGAATCACAAATGGCTTGGACACCCATGTGAGCACACGACGTCTTTGGTCGTCAAACACATTACCATCCATGGGTGCATACATGAGCTCATCGTTTCGCACTGATCGCAACCGAAACTGGGTTCCATTGATGACATGCCGAACTGTGTCACTCACCCACTCATCCCAATATTTATCAGCACGCGAACGCTCACTTCCAGTGAGTTTGAGCTTGAACGATTCGAGAAAACGGGCAATCGGTAGCATCGGACAACGACGCTGTATTAGTAGCATCGCTTGGAAATCGTCCGCCTCGCTTAGCATCTCCATTGACTTGTACAAGATCTCCAATCCATTGAGAGTCCAGTGAGCGTGGGGAAGTTCATTAAAAAAAGCCAACAGATCCTGCGTTTCAAGTAGCCCCGCAATATACCAGGCGTGTAGGACCACTTCAAGCAAGGCATAGTGATCCATTTCAACGTTTTGAAGCGCAAGGAAATTCTTCACAGCCATGTTAATATTGTTCTGACGCAAGTGGCTGCGTACGTTTTGTAGGAGAACTCTGTCGTTGGCCATTGCAGCTTGGAGGAAAACTTGAAACTGAGCATTGGGCGAGTCGATCTACGCCACCCATCAAAAGAGCCATAAGCAAAATAATCTTGATGTGCAGCCGCCGAGTGCCTCTTGCCGTACTTCTTCACAGCGTCCACACAACTTGTGTGTACTACGTGGCTTCTCCTCCACAGCCTTCAAATACAATGTAGTACTAAAAAAAATCCAGAGCTTAGCGTACCATGTAGTACGCTAAGCTCTGGATTTTGTTTAGTACTACATCCTGCTGGATGGTATTGGTGAGGTGAAACTGGCGTGAGGCTGTTCACTGAATATAGAAAGTAAGAAATAGCGCGAAAACGAGTATAATAACTATAGGGATGCTTGCTTCGTGAAGTACAAGTAATCTCAGTATGGCTGCATTGGTTGATTTGCCGCCTGATATCTGCCCAGCCTTCTGCGCCATCGATTACAGTTTGCTAACCTTCTACAAAGGGTTCTCGTAATAGTTCTGCTTATGTTAAATAGCACCCTCATCGCTTAGGTTACGAACGGTATGGTGAAAGATCGTCTTGTGTGTCAATGTCTCTAACTCGCTTTACTGTCCAAGTGCTTGCAGAATGACGGCAGCTCACCTTATTGGTTGTCATGCGATCGACGAAGGCCCACAACAGATAGACGGATTCGTCAACAGAAGAGAGTGGAAGAAGCTACAAACGGCAACTCATATATACGTGATACAACTAGATTTGATTGTATTGTCTTCATATTTCTTGGCAGGTTCGTCAAGTCGAAACTTCGTTAATATGACTTCCATCGTACACTTGCAGTAGGTCCAATATTACCGTTCCACTGAAATAGCGAACCGATAATGGCTCCCACCACACATCCGCTTGCGTCTTTTATTGCGCTGTCCATTGTGTCCCACTTAGGCTCATAACCTATTGCAAATCTATGCACGTCTCAATGAGCACAAGACCAAGCTCCGCGTTGCACGACTGAGCGTATATTCAACACTGAGGCTACGAGCTGCTATCTGAGCCTAGACACAAACTGCGTATCGTAATGATTTCGAATCCCTTCGCTGTACATGGCGTCGTTTGCCTCGCGAATAGAGTCAAACGGCAATAGCAACGACTTATTTCGTTGACGACCTGTGTCCACCGACTGGAAGTTTGGCCTGCGCCTACTCTTCCTGTGTATTGCAATAAGACCTTATTGCCACGCTACTTAATCGCTAGGCACGGTGCCGGCTGCCTGATCTCAGCGGTGCTTCCGCCTACTGGTTTACAGCTCACGATCACGTCAAATTCAATTCTGCTCCCCGGAGCGGTCTCTGGAAAGTGGTGGGCGCGATGGAAGCGAAGCACCACATATCGGGGTCTCTTGGCAGCCAACGCTTACGCCGCTCTTGCGCAGCGTAATACACACTCTACTCGTATTTAATCTCTGCTGTCTCTCTGCGCTGCAGCTCTCGCTCACTGACTGACACTCTTTCTCGACGAACTGCTGACTTTAGCCTAGATGATGGACTGGCGGTAGCTGGAGAGCACAAGCCTTGGGCTCTCACTCAGTGTTGGATTGTTCTCTCTGCGACTTGGTCGCGCTGGTCCCTTCACGATGTCGCTGCTCTCGGGGCTGCGAGTTGTTAATTGTCGAAACTGGACCTCTATCTTCCATGTTTTTCCTGAATTAGGTTAATGCTGGCCTGGCTGCTCGTCCTAATGTTGTCGATGTTGCCGATATTGCTTGCAAAAAAACGACGTTGCCCCAGCTGCGCGCAGCTTTGTAGCTTTGTTTGTTGTAACTCTAAGGGGCCATGTACCGATCGTTGTTGCTCACGGGGCTGGCTAACTGAGTACTTTAGTTGCTGGAGATGGAATGCATCGCCCATTATTACGTTGTCCGATCTCTCCGGGTCGCGGACTTCAATGTACGTATCCGCAGAGTGGTGTGGCATCCTGCTGCTGCACGTCAACGTCGTCAACAGAGACCAACTCGAATACTGTCTTGCCGCCACAGTCGTGGATAGCCCACAACGAGACTTCCAACTTCTTACAGTATCCTATTCAAGTGCCTCATCCTACATAATATTTCACAAAATAGTTTTTCAACACAATTGTCACGCAACTTTTTAACACTTTTGATTCGCTGATACTATTTAGCAAAACGGGTGCTTTCGTATAATTGTGAAATACACGCAATCCGCTTTGGATGTATTGCTTTTGTGCAATCGCTTGCTTTGTTGACGCGCTTGATGGGGATGAAGGTATTGTCTAAAATCCATCAAGTGCGGAAACAGCGGATGCAAGC
>JAADVW010000161.1:0-55423 GCA_023335875.1 Elongisporangium prolatum | reverse complement strand
GGCATTGTCGAAGAAGTTGATGCCGGCCTTGAAGGCGTGCTCCAGGATCGTGTACGCCTTGTCCGAGTCGAGCTGCGTGTCGAAGCTGACCCAACTGCCGAACGAGAGCGTGGACACGAGCAGACCGGTGTTGCCCAAGTAGCGGTACTTCATGTTGGTGGTGGAGACGGCCATGACTTGAGACTGATTGGCTTCTTCGTGCTGGTGGTGGAAACAAGAGTGAGCGCTCGCTCTCCATCCTACAGTGCGCAGGCTCATGGGACTGACGTCTGCTTCTTCTGGACTGCGGATTGGCACGATACCCACCCAATCAACGACGGTCTACCATATCTGTCACTGTTTATGGACTTGTGAAGATGGGCAATAAAGGTGCACCCATCAAGATGTGGACAACGCAAAAGGTCCTCCTGACAAAGACTGGACAACTCGACTGACTGAATGACACAGAGATCAGTTCACACCTAAGCGGCTTGATCCGGATGCTGACGCCACCTTGTGCGACTCGAAGCAACCAAGACCGACTAACAAGACAAAGGCAAGGGACTGTCTGGTTCTGAGTCCTCCTATCTTTAGTGGCTCATGTCCATGATATGCGTTCCTCCTATAAATACCTCTCGACTCAGAAGCGAAGACTTCGTAGCTCAACTCTTCTCCGTCACGGACTTGCGCATTCTGGATTTCGAGCGTGGGCACAATGTACACGACCAAAGTGCTCAACAAGAACGTCGTCAAGAGCTACCTCACGATCGGCGATCCGTACCGCGATCCGCATGTAGTCGAAGGTGCGTGCTGCATTGCTGTCACGCTGCATGTCATGTCTCCTACTGAGGTCCTATGGCTATTGATTGGCAGGTAAAAGCTCGCGCCAGAAGGGCAAACAGCTCATGACTGTACCTCCCAAGAACACGTGCAATGGCGTCGGATACTTTGAGAAAAAGACTTACTCGTCTGACCCGCTGCAGGACAAGACCACGTATCTGTCCACGCAGCCCATGGACAAGCGCAAAGCCGGCTTCGGCTCCAAGGACGCCAGTCGGCGCGACGAGTTCATGAGTCACGTGCGCACGGAGCAGTACCGTGAGACGCTGGACACGGAGATGAAGATGCTGGACAAGCAGAAGGGCAACGAGTCGCCGCAACAGTTTGAGCTGCTGGACTCGATCAATGAGGCCAAGCACTTCCCTGAAGGTCTACAGGAGACCAAGCACCTGTACGACATCGGTCGGTCTCAGAACACCGAATTCAACCAGAAGTCCCATCGCGACACGTTCTACACTATGCGTGTGGGCAACTCGAGCTTCAAGCGCAACAATGGGCCGTTCATGCTCACGTCCGAGTCCATTGGGCTTGGTACTGACGACGTCACAGGCAATCGCCCCACGCCCAAGGGCGCCAGTACCAAGCAGTTCTACGACCACAGCCACCTCCACGTCTAGAAATTATCCCTGAATGAGGTCTTTTTTATGAAACAACTTTCCTCTAGTAGCGTATATTATTAATTTAGTGCATTTTAGAGGGGTGCGCTGGCTAAAATGCCCACTAAACATTCGTGACGCAAGAGTCAGAGGAGAGGGGGAGGTATCCGATCCAGTTCTAGAAGAAATGGACGGCAGCAGCAAGCACCGCCGCTTCCAGTCGGACGACGACACGGACAGCGGATCCAACGGCCTGCCGCAGCGTCATCGCTCTGCGCATGCGAGTGCGCCACGCAGACCTGCGCAGGGAGGCAGCGGCGGCTGGTTTACGGCGCCCGTGGTGCTGAGCATCCTGACGTTTTTCGGCTTCCTGGTCTGCTTCCAAGTGTACCAGTTCACGAGCTTCGGCGGCTTCCCGCCGCTCACAGAGCCGTTCTACAACAAGACCATGGTGCAGATTACCACCAAGCTGGGTATGTGAGCAATGCATCTGTTCGACCGTGCAAGTCCGGGCGGCTTAATGGATTATTTTGCTGCAGGCACGTTCACGATCGATCTGTATCCGGATCACGCGCCCAAGACTGTGGCGAACTTCATGAATCTCATTGATCGCGGCTTTTACTCGACCCAGACAGGATTCTACCGCAACGAGCCCCGGTTCATGCTGCAGGGCGGAGGCTTCCTCTTCGACAAGGAATCGCCCTTCCCCAATCTGCCCGTCGAGTACAGGTTCGAGTCATGTTGATGCATTGCGGCAATCCGAATTTAGTGACTGACGTGCGCGTCTGTTGTCCAGTCTTCCGAGTGAAGAGCGGATGGTTGTGATCGCTCGTAGCCAAAAGGCAGACTCGGGCAATGCCGAGTTCGCGATCATGCTGCACGATAACAGTACGTCTGCTTTACTACGCTCTATGTGAGTTGGAACTAACTGGATCGCGATTGTGGCTAGCCTACTCGAATCAACCGTCGGACGATAGCCCGGGCTATACTGCCTTTGGACGCATTGTGGAAGGATGGCACACGATCGAGCTCATCTCCAAGAAAATGCCGGTGGGCTTCGTCTCGAAAGAGAACCGCGACCGCCAGATGAACTTTGACAAGGTCGAGTACGTCAAACGACTCACGAATGACAATCCTCTGGCGCGTCGCCGCGTTGAGGAGCTCACGCACGCGCTTGAGACCGCGTACACGGTCGTCGTGTTCTCGGAACTCGACTGTCCAGAGACCAAGAAGTTGCAGAAGATCTTCGGCAAGTTCAAGGCTGTGGTGCGCGTTGAGGAAGTTGGCTACTCACCTCACCACCCGTACGAGCGTGAGGCTGCCCAAGCTATCGCGGGTGGTCGCGACACACTGCCGTTGGTGTTTGTAGACAAGAAGATCGTGGGCGGACTAGCCGAAATTCAGGCCATGGAGAAGGATGACCGACTGGGCAAGCTGCTCGCGGCGTCCGGCGCTCTGGCTGAGAACATCGCCTGGAGCGCGATCTCCAAGCACCCCGTAGTCGTGTTTAGCAAATCGTACTGTCCATACTGCAAGCGTGTCAAGGAGACGCTCGCCTCACTCGATGTCAAGCCCGTCGTGCTAGAACTGGACCTGCGTGAAGACGGCCCGGCGATCCAGCATTTTCTTTTCCGGTTCACCCAGCGATCCACAGTGCCCAACGTTTTCGTCGGTGGACAATCCATTGGCGGCTCAGATGACACACTCGCGCTCTCCCAGTCTGGTCAGCTTCAGGAAAAGCTTAAGGCTGTCGGTGCCATGAAGTGATGACTGTCGAGAGTATCATAATCGAAGAGTTGCTCATCAATCAAAGCATCAAACATTGTAGGAGTTCTTGCTGCACTATGGACGGCACACTGACACGCGGCACTCTCAACTAGACCAGTCGAAACTGCAGCATCACATACATGTTACGCTGAATCCATTCGTGTCATTAAACCTGAGGAACTTCCATTCCTTCTCTTCCAGAAAACAAACTCTACCGTTCTTCTACAGTTCATCCTTGGCTCCCAGGATCTCATTCATGATATCATCATCGTCTTCTTCCTCGAGGATCTCCGCCTTAGCATCCTTGCCATCCCACGGCTCGACAGTCTTAAAGGCAGGGAACTCATCGAATCCAGACGTGGGTTGCTTTCCCTGGAGCACTTCCTGCAAAAACAAAGCAATCGAATCGGCCGAGAATGCACCGCGCTGCACGACGTAGCGCTTGCGGTCAAGGTTGACTGCGACAAGAGACGGGTAACCAAAAGTGAGATCGAAGCTGTTTTCAAACTTCAACTGATCGCCACCCTGGATCCATCCAAACTTGAACGGCTTGCCACGCACTTGCTTCGCAGCGTCTTCCAAGGTCTTTAAGTACTGCTCTCGGCCCTTTTTACCACTTTCAGCGATGTGTGGTAGAACACCGATGACACAGCTTGACTTGCCGCTGCAGAACGAGGTAAGAACATCCGCCGACGCAAGTTCTTTGATCTTAAGACCACCGCCAAGTTGTTCAAGCGCTTGGAGACCAAAGCTACTGATAGCTGACGCAGTACGAGCACCCTGGTAATCTTGAGCGTCGCTAGCCGCAGATGCCGATGGTCCAAACACTTTAATGGTCGGGAAGCCTTTAATTCCATATTCGGCAGCCTTCGCCTCATTGGCGGTAGCGTCCAAAGCACCAAGCTTGATTGCTCCGTTGAGATCCGAAGCAGCCTGTTCCCATTCAGGTGCAAGAGCCTTGCAGTGTCCACACCACGGGGCGTAGAACTCAACCATCCAAACGTCACCGCTGTTCAGGACCAGATCGTCAAAGTTGGCATCAGTAAGCGTAACAACGTCGGACTTTGGCGCCTTCGACCCCTTGGACGATGATGCTGGCTTCTTGGCGCTACCGGTCGATTCCGTCTTCTTCTTGCTCGCACCGCCAGAAAGACGCGACTTCACCAGCTTGCGAGCCTCAGACAAGCCCGCATCCACAATCGGCTTGGCTGTGCGTTGTCCCTGGTAATCAGTTGGCGACTTCTTGTTCTCACCGAAAATCTTGATAGTCGGGAAGCCCTGTACGCCGAACTGCGCAGCCAACTCTTTGTGCTGATCACAATCGACTAGAAAATGAAGACTCGATATGTCAGAGAGGTGTCATTGGAAACTTCCACTTAAAGATACACTTACCAGCAGCCACGTTCACGATGCCGTCCAGAGCTTTAGCAGCTTTCTTCCACTCAGGCGCCAGGTTCTTGCAATGGCCACACCACGGCGCGTAAAACTCCACCATCCAGATCCCAGATCCTTTCTGTGATTCGTAGCAAGAGACAGAAGTAAGCGTTGAATCAACCGACAGGTCATAAGGTCCACACGCGCACCTGCACTTGCTCACGAAAGCTCTTGGGGTCCAGCAGCTTCACAGGGCCGCTGCTGCTGTACATAGCCGTCACGGTCGAGGCCACGATCCCCAATAGAAGCAACACCAGCGCGCCACTCTGCTTGCCCATCGTGAGTTTCCCTTGGTCGATTGGCGAATGCGTCTCGAAGGGCAACATGGATCCCATTGGACGCCACGTACGACGTTTTCATTGGCTGAAAATCCTCTCGCTTCTAGAACAAACAACTTCAACGGGGATGTACCGTAATAGTGGTACCAACGCACATATTACAGTACACAAAAATGTGGCACACGTTAAGATGAATGTGCCCAGATTCGCGCAACTGAAATGGCTGCAGAAACCGACGCTTGTCTTAACGACAACGACCAGTCGAGATCATGACCAAGCCTGTGGGGCGGCGGACGGATCGACGCGGCGATGAGGTCTTCACGGCTGCCATCAAGTCCGTGCAAATCGAGGCCACGCGGCGTCAGGCTCTGACCATCGGCCACCACGTCCCACGCCGCTCCAGCTCCGCCATCCGCTCAGTCAATCTGCAGGACGTGATCAATGCCGCCGTAAGGTCACCATGTTGTCTGTGTTTAATAGCGCGCTTTACTCATTGCGTTTGATGAAATCTGCCAGCCGGGGACTTACGCTGGCGACGACGGCTCGCTCGACATGATCGAGCGGTACAATTTCTACGTGCGCGGCCGGCGATATCTGGTACTGCAGTTCCTGTGTGCTTATATTTCTATGCACGGTCGCGAGACTGACTCCCATCCAACAGTTCTCGCCATGCTCACTGGGACTGTTTCCTGAACGCAGCCGCTTCCGCCAGTGGGTCATCTGGTGCATCACATGGAAGCGCTTTGACCAGTTCATCTTGCTCATGATCATCACAAATTCCATCATCCTTGCATTTGCGGATTACAGTCACGTGGATTTGAATGGCGACCTGCTTGCGTCCGGGTCCATGCGCAATTCGATCGTGAAATACGCTGACAATGTATTCACGACTCTGTTTTCGATCGAATGCACAATGAAAATAATCGCAATGGGCTTTGTCAGTGACCAAGGGGCGTACCTGACGGATCCTTGGAACTGGGTGGACTTTATCGTCGTCGTTCTCGGGTGGGTCTATGCTGTGCGGCTCTCTCTGTGGTAGTACAGATACGACTAACACAAGTGTATCCATGTAGACTCCTTGCTGTGATTCCTGGAATACCCAATGTGTCAATTTTGCGAATGTCGCGAGTGCTAAAGCCTTTAAGAAGTTTGGTATCAGTCAAAGGTACAAATAGTTGATGAAGGAAACGGATCAGTTGTCGACCTTTCTCACTGATAAACCTGGTTTTAGGGATGAGAAAGCTGGTAACAGCACTGCTCCAATCCATTCCAGACCTTGTGACTGCCGCTGGGTTTCTTTTGTTTCTGTTATGTCTGTATGGCGTCGTTGGCGTTGAGTTCTGGAGCGGAGCATTGCATGCCCGTTGTCGACTTACACCATACCCGCTACGATTGGAAGAGATTCTCACGTACGAGGCCTTTACCGAGTACCAAGAAGAAGCTATCGCCCAGTATGTCTCTCTTCCTTGTGCTGATGACGACGGAGCACAAATTCCAGTAGCGAATTCAACGTGGAACCACGATACATCTCCATGGAATAAGCCGCGCATTTGCTTTTGGCCGATTGCCGAAGAAGAGATCGAACGTACGTGCACACTCAATGGCAATAAGTACAGAGAATGCGCGCTTGGACAGGTTTGTGCTCAGGACATGATTGAGTTTTGGTTGACTATTCACGATTGCATTGTGAAATGGATAGACTTGCGGGTCCGATTACGACGACTATGGCAACTTCCGCTTCATGCACCCCGACGAACAGATTCAAAAGTACGTCTTGGAAATCGCATCGTACAATGCGCACATGAGTTGGGGTGTCGTCAATTTTGATAACCTGTTTACAGCCTCGTTGGCTATCTTCCAATGCATTACAAGAAGAGGCTGGTACGGTTTGCTTCCTACGCTCGCTTCGGTCTTGCGTCACTCGTACTGAATCTTCTTGATATTTGGCAGGGCTGATATCATGTACTTGCTGCAAGATGCAGGCTATGGATGGATTGCAGTTGTGTACTTCGTCTCATTTATTATTGTCGGCTCATTCTTTCTGCTGAACGTGATGCTCGCGGTTCTGTGGGGAAATTTTGCGGACGCAACGGAAGTGGAAGAAATGCTGCAACCGAGACCCCGAAAAGCCAGAGCTCGTAAATCTTCTCGATCTGTTCCACTGAGTGGATTCGTATTGAGAATTGTTGAAGACAAAACGTTTGAGGCCGTTCGAACTGCTCTGATCCTGCTGAATACAATCACGATCTCTCTTGACAAGTACCCGACAAACGACGAGCTTGAAGACACCATGGAGATGATCAATGCTGTGCTGACAATAATATTTCTGTTGGAAACACTGATAAAACTGGTTGGCTTGGGCTGGGTCACATGGGCAGAAGATCCTTACAACCGATTCGATGCAGTCACAGTGATACTAAATACCATAGAGTCAGGGACGATCTTCGTTGCTGGTGCAGCGACAGCAAAAGAAAAAGGTCTGACATCTTTTTCAGGACTACGATCTGTTCGAATCCTCGCTTTGTTCAAGATGGGAAGGTTGGTCCGATCGCTTCACTTCCAACATGATTTCATTATTGTTTACTACGTCAATTGCTTGCTGGAACTCTAGGCACTGGCCGTCGTTGCAGAGATTGATATCTACCATGTCGCGCACAGTTCACGACGTTGGGAATTTTAGTGTTCTTTTTTTCCTCTTTGTCTATGTGTACGCTCTCATTGGCATGCAAACGTTCGCGAATCGCTTTCGCTTCGATGAGTATGGATATCCCCTCGACCAGAATCATGTCGCTGTAAACATACCAAGAGCGAACTTTGATACCATTCTGTGGGCCATGGTGACTGTATTCCAAGTAAGTGCCCTCCACTTGGGCATTGAGCTGTTTATAATATACTTTTGCTTGTAGATACTTACAGGCGAGAAGTGGAACGTCGTAATGATCAACGGCTGGCGGTCGACAGGATGGCCAGCGATCATCTACTTTGTCTCGCTGATGGTTCTTGGCAATTTCATCGTGCTCAATCTCTTTCTTGCGCTTTTGCTCGAGAATTTTGAAGAATCCGGACGAGACGAAAAGAAAAAAGAGCGAGAGGAGCTCAAGGTGAAAGCGAAAGTTGCGCCAATGAGCTCAATGCGGTCAGACCGCGATGGTCGGCGAACAAGCGCAACGGCCATACAGGACAGCGAGCGAGTGGATTCCGGTACGCAAATGACCAATGCTCCAGCAAATGGGCTCCTCTTTCGGGAAACGAATTTTCTGAACCAGACTTCGCGAAGCGAGTCTTCAGACCAGACCAAAAAGAAATTCCCGAAAATGAGGCGTTCGCTGTTCTTGTTTTCAGTCAAAAACCCATTCCGCAAAGCCGCTATTGCTGTCACTTGCCACGAGCAATTTGAGACTGTGTCTCTTTTGCTGATTGCTGCAAGCTCGCTTATTGTGGCATTGGATAACCCGCTAAATGAGCCTGGCAGTGTGTTCGTCGTTGCACTGTCTTGGGTCGATACTGCGCTCACGGTGTTCTTCCTTATTGAAGTCGTTCTTAAGGTCGTCGCCTTCGGATTCATCATGGACGACGACTCGTACTTGCGAAGCAACTGGAACATCATGGATCTGGTTATCACTGGTATGGCACTGTTCACCTGGATTGGTCACGGGACAAAGTGGAAATCGGTCAAAACGCTGCGTCCATTTCGCGCGCTTCGTCCTCTTCGTGTGATCAGCCTGAACTCAGGCTTGAAGCTAGTGGCCAACTCACTGATCGTTTCTGTGCCAGAGATCGTGAATGTGATCGTGGTTTGCTTATTGGTCTTCACGGTCTTCAGTGTGATCGCGGTAAACAACTTTAAGGGCAAATTTTACAGTTGCGCAGGAGACGCATTCGACGCATTTGACACGCTGCAGCAACAGCTCATCACTCATCCTCGCCTTTGGACCAACCTGAGCGTGCATGAACAATCGTGGTTCAACTCTAGTGCCGCTCAAGTGTTTGAAGACGCCTCAGTGGACGGCATGATCACCTCTCGGCTTGTGTGTGACCTGCTTGGAGCTGAATGGACGAGCACTATTCCTCAGAGTTTCGACAATGTCTGGCTCGGGTATCAGACGCTGTTTCAGATGTCCACAACCGAAGGATGGGTGTCCATTACGCTCGCGGCAGTCGACGCGACTGACATTGATATGCAGCCGATCGTCAATCATCGACAGGCCTGGACCTTGTTCTTCATTGCGTTTATGCTGGTGGGCACGTTCTTCATCATCCAGCTCTTCGTCGGTGTCGTGATTGAGAATTTCAATCGCATGAAAGAGAAACTCGATGGAACGTTCTTGCTTTCGAGCACTCAGCGTGAGTGGCTGCTCATAAACGACGCGATGCTGAGTCTACGACCCATGCGAAAGACCAGAGTGCCGCAGAATAGGATCCAGCGCATGTGCTACAACTTTGCTCACGACCGAACCGTTGATATTGCCATGGTGATCTGCATATTGCTCAATACCGTGTGCATGGCGCTGCATTACTTTGGAGAAAACGAAGCGCACGCAAAGTTGCTTAACCACACTAACCACGCGTTCGTGATCATTTTCGCCATGAAAACTGTCATAAAGATTACTGGTCTGGGGCGGTATTACTGGAAAGAGCCGTGGAATATTTTCGATTTTATTGTCATTGTCGGCTCTCTATCTGGCGTGATCTATGCCTGGGCTGGAGGAAATGACATGAGCATTACTGCGTCAGTGTTGCGCAGTATGCCCATGGGGCGACTCTTTCGTATCTTTCGGTTCAGTCCTTCACTTCGTCAGCTCTTTAATACGCTGCTGGTCACCATGCCGTCTCTTGCCAGGATCGGAGCCTTCTTGCTGCTGGTGGTATTCATATATGCTGCTATGGGAGTGCAGCTGTTTGCGACAGTCAAACTCGATATTGAAGTGACGGAAACAGCCAATTTCCAGTCCATCTCAAAGGCCATGCTTACTCTGGTGAGACCAGCTCGTGCTCACTTCTTGTTAGCAGTCTAGAGCTGAATCTGTGTAATGCTATGCTCAGATTAGGTGTGCTACTGGGGAGCGATGGAACGAAATCATGTATGAGCTTGCAGTTCACGAGGATTGCAACCCCAATTCGTCCTACGATCCCCAGATGTGCGGCTACAGCAATTTTGTTGGGTGCATCCCTTTAGACGGCTGTGGGTCATCTGCTGCCTACGCCTACTTTTACAGCTTTACACTGTTGGTGTCATACATTCTGCTCAATATCTTCATCGCAGTCGTGCTCGAAGGATTTGCCTACGAGAAAGACCGCATCGACGGAGTCCTGCAGCCCTATCATGTGAGTCCAACGCCATTGCTGCAGCTGTTGTCTATCTGTAAAGTAACCATTGCCCCACTCTGCAGTACAAGCGCTTTGTGACCGAATGGTCAAAACTGGATCCTGAAGCCACCGGATTGATTGAGTGGCATGCGCTTTCAAGTTTACTTGTGAAGTTGAAGCATCCAATGGGGTTTGAAGAATCCTTCCAGCCTTCTGCGAAGGACGTCCAAGCGTTTCTCGGTGCGCATTGTGCTCATTGTTTCGATTAGCCATCTCTTACGAATCCAAATGCGGCAGATATCCTCGACGTGCAAATATTCCGCGGCAATAAAGTGTTGTTCAACGACGTTGCTCGCCGAATCGGCAAGCTTGTGATTGATCAGGTGGGCCGTTGCTCTTGCGATAGCTTGTGATCCATTGCTTACTGGTTCTCGAGGCATAGATCAATGAAGAGCCACTAGAAGCTCTCCCAGCGACTTTAAACTTGGAGCAGCGGTGGCGCAACACGCTCACGTCCATGAACATCCGCAGGAACGAGCAATCCATCTATCGAGTGAGCCACTTCCAAGCGGCGGTCGCTATCCACAGTGCAGCCAAAGCCTATTTCTTTCGCGATGAATTGCGTATCAAGGTTGCCAAGCATCGCGACAAGATGGCTGCTATCGCTGATCAAAGACGGAGGTTTCAAGAGCGGATTCTAAAAGAACCTGCCGAAACTGGCCACTCGAACTTCTTTTCGGAGCCTTTCGAAGACGATCAAAGCGAAGAACCAACCGCAGAAGATCGCGGCGATCAAGACGAGTCATTTGATGACGAGGACGACTCTGATTCCAGCGTTCTTGCTTTCGATCTTGCTGGTTTCCACGCATTTGAGCACGACATTGATGCGGAATTGCGTTGGTTCGAGCAAGAGTATGGGAACGAGGAGCTTCACCTGCTTACAAGACTCGCAAGCACGTGTGAGCTCGATGAAGAAACTGGCGACGAGGAATAGGCATTTTTCCTTCTCTAATTTGTACGACAAACTAGATCGAAAGCCATATCTTGTCTAGTAGTATCTGTGTCAGATCACAGTAGCGGGTTTCTGTGCTACACTAGCACGTTACTGTGAATGGCCATCATTGAATTCCCCACTGGCTTGGCTACTTCACCCAAACCGGTTGGTTGTCCAATAAAGACGTCACCAAGACGCCAGCAATTGCGCATGCAATGGGAACGACTCAACCGACAACGATCAAACTGTACCATTATCACGTGAATGCATGCCCTAAACTGATCGCTACTAAATGCAATGCGTTGATAGTGGAGACACGACTCCTTTCATTTGGGGTCGGACGTGGTGGCGTTCGCGAGCAAATTGACTTAGAACGAGGCGTACTTGCCGAGCTTCTCGACGTTACGGAAGTCAGCACCAGCGTAGCGGGCCTTGTCGGCCAGCTCCTCTTCAATGCGCAGCAGCTGGTTGTACTTGGCAAGACGCTCCGAGCGGCACGGGGCGCCAGTCTTGATCTGGCCAGCGCTCAAACCGACAGCAAGGTCGGCAATGAACGAGTCTTCGGTCTCACCACTGCGGTGCGAGGTCATGATGGCCCAGCCGGCCTTCTTGGCCATGGTCACAGCTTCGATACTCTCCGTGATGGAGCCGATCTGGTTCACCTTGAGCAGCAAAGCATTGCAAGCCTTGGTGTCAATGGCCTTCTGCACACGCGTGGGGTTCGTGACCGTGAGGTCATCACCCACAATTTGGATGTGCTCGCCGATCTTGCCGGTGAACTTGATCCACGACTCCCAGTCGTCCTGGTCAAAGGGGTCCTCAATCGAGACAATGGGGCTCGTGTCCTTGCACTTGGTAATGAACGACTCGTACAGCTCAATGAGCTTGTCAGCGGGCAGCTTGGCCGATTCAGGGGCGTTGGGGTTCTTGAAGTCCAAGTTGTAGCGGGCGTCCGTGGCACCAGTGTAGAACTCAGAGGCGGCAACGTCCATGCCGAGCTGCACCTTGCCAGTGTAGCCCGAGAGCTTGATAGCCTCCTCGATCAGGTCGAGAGCCTCACCGTTCTCCTGGATGTTCGGGGCGAAGCCGCCCTCGTCACCGACGGCAGTGGCGTCCAGACCATAACGGCCCTTGATGACCTTCTTCAGGTTGTGGTACACCTCGCAGCCAATCTGCAAAGCCTCCGAGAACGTAGCGGCGCCAACAGGCAAGATCATGAATTCTTGCATAGCGAGCTTGTTGCCAGCATGCGAGCCACCGTTGATAATGTTGAAAGAGGGCACGGGCAGGCACGGTGTGGGGTTGCCAGCGAGATCAGCAATGTGCTGCCAGAGCGGCACCTTCTTGGCGGCAGCGCCAGCCTTGCACACAGCAAGCGACACAGCCAGGATGGCGTTGGCGCCAAGCTTCTTCTTGCACCAGCCCCATTCGTTCTTCGTGCCGTCGAGCTCTTCCACCATGTACTTGTCGATCGCCGACTGGTTGACTTCGTCCTTGCCAATGAGCGTGGGGGCAATAATGTCGTTGACGTTGCTCACAGCCTTGAGTACGCCCTTGCCCAGGTAAGCAGCACCGCCGTCACGCAGCTCGAGCGCTTCGAACTCGCCGGTGGACGCTCCGCTGGGCACAGCGGCACGGAAGAGGCCGTGCTCGGTGGTGAGATCGACCTCGACCGTGGGGTTGCCACGGGAATCAATGATCTGACGGGCCTTGATGGAGATGATCGGCATAGTAGCGGATGAAGAGGAGAGTGCTTGAGCGGGAGGGAGAAGATCCGCTTGTGAGGAGCTTGAGGCTTTGGCGGCCGATTCGGAAATGAAAACTCTGTGCCAGCTGCATGGCGTCACCGCCCGGATCTCAAGGTCAAGGTTGGCGTTTGCAAGTCAAAATTAGGATTAGGCGCCTGGTTTAGTCCTGATTTGAGGTTTTGTGCCACACTAAAAGCAAAAATCAGTTTTGTTTTTGCTGCTTGGAGTGCATGCTTGCGCTTGGCGCGAGCTTGTCGCAGAGATACGCGGTCAGGCTCAGGCGAGGTGATGGGGGGAAGGCCGGCGGCTCATGGGTGCGGGTTGGTTCATCGGTCGACCGTGCAGCTGACGAGAGACACGCACGCGATTGCGCTGTCGAGTGCTAAGCATGCGCGGTATTGATTGTGGCAGTCAACCTAGACGACCAACTGGCGGATAGGAACGCGGAATCAGAGACCGCGCAGTCACCAATACACAAAGAATCAACTAAAAATGGGTAATTAAGCAGCAGAAACACGTCGTTCATATCCGCTTCGAGGCAGACTCGATAAGCAAAAATAGATCCCTCGTTTTTTGTTTGCATATCACGCCCATGTTGCTTGGGCGTGGCTGGCCCATGACAACCAAAGCGTGATCATTTTTGCTCCATCAATCACATGAAGTAGGTTTTACAGGCTGTCTAAGTTCCGCCCATTTACCCAAAACAACAGTTCCAGTTGAAATAGAACCTAGATTTTACCTAAAGGTTTTAATGATCTATCTTGCAAATTCGAATAATCTAGAACTAGGATGGATAACTGGGTGTTTGAAGTGCCAGCCGAAGGTTGGTTGGCTGGTGTGCCGTTTCGACCATCACCATTGGCTAATCCAGCGGACGCATTAGAGCATCAGACGTCATGGGCAAGAAGTCCGCTGCGCAGAAGACCGAGGCTAAGGCTGCCCCCAAGTCGGAGATCGATGCCGTGCCCGGCTTCGTGGGCCGCGTCATCAAGCCTGGCCAGACTCTGTCGTGGGGTAACGAGGTCGAGGAGTTCGTGCTTCAGCTGAACTCGGCCGCTCTCGGTCCCAAGGTGCTGGACGGCCGCACGACGCTGTTCGCTGCTGCCAAGGGCAGTGAAACAGCTTTGTGTACACTGGCGCCCAAGTCCGCTGAACAGTGGAACCTCACGCACACGTTCACGGCCTTCGACGGCCCTGTGGACTTCCGTTGCGAGGGCGTGAATGAGATCCACCTCACTGGGTTTATCGACGTGCAGGAGGAGGAAGAGTCGGAAGACGAGCACGAACATGGCGAAGAGTGTGGTGATGAGTGTGCTCACGGCCATGACGGTGAGGAATTTGATGATGCGGACGACTCGGATGATGATGACGAGGTCATGATCTTCGGCGATCAGTCGGGCTCTTCGGACGACGACGAAGACGACGAGGACGAGGAAGAAGACAACAGTGACCGCTTTGAGGTCATTGAGGAGCGCTCGCACGGCGAAGGCTGGGCCAGCAAGGACGATAAGAAGCCCGCCGTCGAGAAGAAGGGCGCTGCTGTGGAGAAGACTCCAGCCAAGAAGGACGTCAAGAAGAAGACCGAAGCCTCGCCTGCCAAGGAGACCAAGGCCACCGTTTTGGCCAAGAAGGAGTCACCTGCTGTCAAGAAGGCCGATGCCAAGAGTGAGAAGAAGGCTGCCGAGAAGGAAAAGAAGATCGCAGAAAAGATCGCAGAGCTCACAGCCACGACCAACTCCAAGAAGCGCCCGGCACCTTCCGAGTCAGTGGAAGTGCCCAAGAAGGCCAAGAACCTGCGCGAACATAAGGGCGTGACCATCGAAGAACAGTACGTTGAGCTCTCTTGAGGCTAACGAGTGTGTATCGAGTGCTAACCTTGCTTCAATGTTGTAGCGCTGTGGGCAAGGGCCAACCTGTTCAGCGTGGCCGCAAGGTCAGCATCTTGTACAAGGGCCGTCTGACCAACGGCAAGCAGTTCGATGCTTCGCAGAACCGCAAGAAGCCGTTCTCGTTCCGTCACGGCATTGGCGATGTCATCAAGGGCATGGACATTGGTATTGAAGGCATGCGCTCCGGTGGCAAGCGCACGATCACGATCCCGTCCAAGCTGGGATACGGCAAGTCGGGCGCCCCGCCCACGATCCCTGGCAACTCGACTTTGATCTTTGACATTGAACTACTATAGATGTTCATACAATAAATTGCATGATGGAACTATGTCATCCCGACTTTTTGTATTCTGCCTGTAGCAAGCGTCATATAATGCGTATAAAGGACGTACTACAGTAGTATGGCAATTCGAAATGCATTTACTTGGTCACTCGCCCATTCTTCATCGTGCTTGATTGCGATTTGAAGGCAGAGTAATGCGCTGTGCCGCCGTAGACTTTCCTGTCGGGCGAGAAGCTCGTGTATCGGTCTGACGTCGTCTGTACTGGCGAGCCGTACGTATTTAGCCACTGTTTAAGGCTCTGTACATTGTGCGGCTCAACAGTAGAACTGGTGCCATTGACTTTCGCTGTGTGGTCGATCTTGTCGCTCAGCTGGTCAATCTGCTTTTGCAACTGGTTGACCTGCTCCTGCAGCCGCTGCACTTCTCCGCTTCGAATGGAGATCTTGGTCTCGTCAGGTTGCTCGTAGTACGCAAAGTATCCTGGTCGCTTGGAAGCCGTGATCGCGGCCTCCAGGTTCTTGCAGGTCTTGCGTGAAACCTCATTGAAGCCGCCTGGCGCTACGGCGAAAAAGCGTCACGCCAAAGTAATAGAGCGGTGACAGAATAACGAAACGCCAATCGTACCGCACAAAAGCTCGTGGATGCGCTCCGCTTTGAGGTTCTGCTGCGCCAGTAGCTCCAGCTTCTTGGCCACGAGGTCGTCCGCCATGTTGTGGCCACCGGTCAAATGACCTCGCTCCGTGCACAGCGCCTCATGCACTAAAATACATTTTGCGGTCAAGAGCGTAATTAATTTGCGCTTGAGTTACCTGTACCCATGGCACTGGTACACTGGCGCACCGTTGATTGCGATGCTCATGCGACGTACTCTGAGCGCTGGTCGGTCGTACGGACGCCATGTGGCCACCATGGACCGGTCTCGGGCCATAAGCTTTGCGTCACCTGATGGATCGAGTACGTCTGCCCAGCAGAGCGCTGGTGTCTCGAAGGAGACCTTTGCGCAGCTGGTCCACCGATGTGGGCTGTCCACCAAGAAGCTGCATGCGCTTTACTCCGAGAGTGCGGGTACGACAGCTATACATCTTTATAATAGCGCCTTACGATTGATTTACGTTGTACTAAGGTATATGTCGGTTTGGTTGCAGGACGCGCTGCGCCTGACGGTGAGTATCCGATCGCTGTGGCGCTTTCGGGTGGTGGTGACAGCATGGCGTTGACGCTGTTGCTGCGCGAACATCTTAAGCATCGTCGGATCCAGACGCCGCTACTGGCTATTACAGTAGATCATCAGCTACGACCAGAGAGTGGTGAAGAAGCGCAACAAATTGCCGCTGTATGCACGGAGAAATGGCAGATCAAGCATGCCACGGCCCGCTGCGAATGGCGCGATCCTAACAAAGAGACTTTGGATGCAGCTTCTGCCGATTTGCCGCTTAAGCCACGCGCTAGTAAAGTTCAGGAAGAAGCTCGGAAATATCGATACGAGTTGCTTCGTCGTGTTTGCGAAGAGCACAAGGTCAAGCGCCTTTTTGTGGCACACAATCGAGGAGATCAACTTGAGACCGTGCTCTTTCGTCTCGGCCGTGCAAGTGGTATCAATGGACTGGCCGGGATAGAAAAGTCGGTAACTTTCTTCTCCTACGAAAACGAACCGCTGAGCGGCACGAATCTGGAAGAGACCGATATTGTTGCAGAAGAAGACGAGGAGTATTCGTTTGAGGACGCAAAGCTGATGCGACCACTACTACCCGTTTCCAAGGCTGATTTGAAAGCTACTTGCCGGCGTTTCAATCAAGAGTGGGTTGAAGATCCATCGAATGAAAAGCTTCAGTTTGATCGCATTCGAATCCGTAAGGTGATGAACCTGATTTCGCATTCGTATCATGATGGAATGATAATGCTGATGGGTTGCTTCACTTATGTATAGGAACTGGAACGTCTAGAATCCGAACAAGGACCGGAAGTGCTGGATCTGCTGTGGTCTTTTCAGGAACATGCAGCGAAGGCCAAGCTAGAATTCGCACGAGCAGGTACGAATACATTTGGCTACCAGTTGTTATTAATGTGTAGACATGCAATGGCAACTAAAATTTGGTCCATTTGATAGAGCGGCGTATCTTTCGAAAGTATGTTTTAAGATTGGAGCCCGATCTTATCGTGCTTCGAACGGCGTTCCTAGGTGACCCACGAATGTTCGATGAACTACGTGTTCGTGTTGTGTCAGAGATCGTCCTGACAGTCGGAAAGAAAGAGACACCGCCTCGACTGTCGTCTGTAACTCGATTTATTTCGGATTTGGCGTCACTCGCGAACGGAAAGTCGCTTACTCTTGGTGGCTGCCGGGTGGGTTTTCTGTGAATCTGAATTAAATTTTGATGTATCAACTGAGTTTTGATTGTTCCTCGTAGGTCACTCTCAAAGACAAAAGTCGCAAACTGTACTTCCAACCTGAGGGACAATTCAAGAATTCAGTGTAGCTTACAGCAATCGTCATGTCAACAAATTCCATTCTGAGCATCTCGGTTTTGTCACAATCTAAATTTATCCTACCTTCATTTTGCTGATCGGAGTCTCGCCGCCTTCGGAAGGCTCAGCATGGACAAGCGATCATCCATTTATTGAAGAATGCACAGAAGGTCCACGAACATTGGCCGCAGTACCGACGCCATCGAGCAGGATGCGTATGATTCCGCAAATGCGGACCGACGCGAGGAGAAGTTGAAAGTGGTGATACGCGTTCGACCACTGCACAGAAACGAGCAACCTTGGGCAAATCAGCCAGAAGAAATGTCAAATCACGTCGGAAAACGGGATTATGACGGTCAATCCAATTCGCAGCCAAGCTCATTGTGCATCCAAGTGCGTAGGCTTTCGTGTTCAATACTGCCATCTTTTGCCTTCCTATTTCAAAATTTGCGTTCTCTAGGATAATAATGTGCTGTGGGAAAAGAATGGTCAGCTCAAGATGCTTATGACTGACGCTGCATTTAGTGGATCGGTCCCACAAGAATCAGTTTTTGAGAGCGTCCAAGGTCAGACTATGGTTGATGCAATGCGAGTGGTAGCCGTAGCTCAAACGTATGACTAGATTGCGTGGACGGGCTCTTCGCTGGATATGATTGCAGTGTGTTCGCATAGTAAGTGGCCATGAAATGTAATAGGGTGAAGTACGTGTTCTTAACGCGTCCAGAGCTGATTTGTTGCTTTTTTTTGTTTTATCAGTGGGCAAACTGGCACAGGAAAAACATACAGTACGCTGATAATTAGCTGCCCTTCACACACGTTGCTTGAGCTAACTTGCTCTACTCTTTGCAAGCGATGAGTGGCTTGGAACAAAACGCTCGAGAAAACAGTGGATTCGCGATTCGAGAAGAGTATGGTGTGGTCCCTCGTTGTATAAACAAAATCTTCGCAATCTTATCCAAGGAACAAGCTGAAGACAAATCTATATCGTTTAATGTGTATTGCTCTTTTATCGAGGTATTGCTGAATATTGGGGTCCAGCTCTCGACACACTGCTGACACAATTTTTCATGTGATCAGATTTACAACGAGAAAATCTACGATATTCTTGCGATGGAGACCGAATCCAATACGGTAGCTTTACGAAACGCAGATCGGGGTAAACCATCAGATCGTCGATCAGGCTGGAATAGTGCGAAGGTGAACAAGGAATCGCCGTATCTTCAAATTCGACAGAAGTTAGATGGATCTGTCTTTGTTGATGGACTTGCTTCGAGACATACCATGACTAAAATGGAAATGCTTCAAGCCTTTCGAGAGGTAACGTTCAGTATTTTTGACAGAAGGGACATTGTCTAAACGTAATGCTGACTTGAGTATGATTTTAGGGCTCTCTGAATCGAGAAGTCCGAGACAATCTGTACAATCAATATAGCAGTCGTGGGCACTCAATTTTCCAAGTCACTCTTCGCAAGAATATGAACGAGGATGGTTGTGGATTGCCAAGTGAATCCGAAAAGAATCTCGATCGTACAACGGAAGCAAAAAGTCGACTATCTCGTCTGTTTTTCGTGGATTTAGCGTAAGATTACTTGCAGCACTTTTAGTCTTGATTCTTTCTCACTTTTGACTGTGTTTCAGGGGATCAGAGAAGTGGCACGTCAGCGGAAGTGAGCTGACAAGCAAGTACGCAAGTGAGCTCGCATCTATCAACAAAAGTCTGTCAGCGCTCACCAATTGCGTTCTAGCGCTCACTCAAAAGGAGCGTGCGCACGTACCGTTCCGCGACTCTGTTATGACGCGATTGCTCCAGAGTTGTCTGAACGGTGCTGGCCGAACAGCGTTTATCGTAACGATAAGCCCAGCAATTGAAAGTCTTGAGGAGTCTTTCGCTACGCTAAGATTTGCAGAAAGACTGAAAGCCCTTCGATGTCGTCCTATCCGAAAGAAAATTTTCAGCAATGAAGCGATGGGTGGTCAACGATTGTATTATGAGCAACAAATTCATACAATGCGGGTAAGACGCACGATAAAGAGTGTTCAATTGCTTCACTGGTGGTGATATTGAACATTTTCTGTAGCTTGAGGTCGATAAGTTAAAGGCGCTGTTGAAAAAGGCACAAGAAAGAAATCACGATTCTAGCGATATGTCAGTAAACAGTACTCTCATTGAAGAAAATCGGCGCTTAAAAGAATTGCTGATGCATTCCGAACGCACTCGACTCATCGAGCGGTTCGTACAGACAGATAAAATGTATGCGGGTTACGCTGATTAGCAACGGCTCTAATAAGCTTGTTTTTTTTTGGTTTATGTAGTAGCGATAGAATAAAAAGACGAACCGGAGGAGCTGTTTTGCAGACGACGAGTGCCTATCATACAATATCTCGCCAAAAAATAGCTGGAAGAAATATCGTCAACAGCATACAAGCAGATGAATCGAATGCTCAATCAAACGGGCAATCGAATGCAAATAATGCTGCGCGCATTCGCCAAGCAGTACAAACCGTTGCTCGTCCTCGATCTGAAGAGCAAGCAATTGACAGCGACGAAGAAAAAAACGACATCAGCGACGAACCTGCCAAGCAAATCAATACATTAGTGAACAAGCTTCACTCCAAGGAAGTCCAGCTCAACTGGATGCTAGAGGCGGTACGTTAACCTATTTATTTTCCGTTCAATTGGGGTTTCTTTGCTTAATTTGAGCTGTGCGTATCAGGAAATGGAAGCACAAAATACTCAAACCAATGGGAAGGATAAAATCAGCATGGAAACCCCAGCGAGAAGATCTACTATTACCCGGACTTGGGCTGTGGAGACAAGACTTCGAAAACAACTTGCTACGGTCCCTCAGCCTTTACGCGCAGAGCGAGTAGTGGCACACGCACCACCATTGAAGGATAGCTTATCAGAAATGATTGATCTAATGCCCATCGAGCGTCTTCGTGATCGGCAACAAAACGTTCCTGCGCAAAGCGATGTGAGTAGTGTGGATTCTGAGCCGTTTGTTTCTTCAAAACCGAAGGCGACAGACTACCGCTCAGTTGAGTTTGAACGCGCGGATCGTGGGCAAGAGATTAAAGATAACAACTCAAGACGACCTAGCAATACCAAGCAAACGGAAGTTAAGACCACTTTCGCTATTAAGGAGACATCAGAGCCTCGTGCCCCGTCGGCTGCACGTCGACTTGCTCAAAGGCTTTTTGGAAAGCCAAGTGCTTCATCACTTCCGCCACCGACAAAAACAGACGAGCTCAAATCAGCTTCGATTCTTAAACTGGTCAACCTTTCGACTGGTGATGCTGCTGCGAAGAGCAAGGAGGAGCTTGTGGATGAATACAAACGCGCAAGGCGAGTAGAACTAGAAGCTATGTTGCGAACGATGATCGAGAAGTAACAATCCAAAAGGCAGCGAAAGCCGGGTAAATCATTGCGATTTGTACTTGCTTCAAAAGAAGCAACACGGCTTCTACTGCTATTCCAGTCTAGCTAGACACGTCCGTGATCGATGGGAATGGTTGCGCTTTGCTGACCACGAGAATCTTTTTCTGGTGGGACATATAGCCCTTCATGTAGCCCTTGAAGATGAGGTTCGTGATGATGCATTCGATCTCGTCCATGCTCATAGGCTCGCCGGTAACCACTTCAAGAGAGAGCTGGAAGTCGTAAAGACGCAATTGGTGACTTTGGCGAATCAGATACCTGATACATAGATCAGCAGTTCATGTGAGAACGATCGCAACTGATATGCGATGGCCGTGACGTACACTTTCTTGAACAGATTGCGCAGGACGACCAAACGCAGCTTCTCGATCAATAAATAAACCCCCTGTTGGATGAACTTGTCCTGGTATCGGTCGAGATATTCATTGAAAAGCTGCAAGTTGCCCATGCGGATGGCGTCCGTCAGTCCTGTGTACTCCTCTAGCGCATACATCTCCATGAGCTGTGGAGACGGCATGACGCCAAGCAACAGCTTCACTGGCACCAGAAACTGGAGAATCATTCTACAAAACAACAACGCGTGAGCTCCACCAATGATTGTGACTCGCACTTATTTGCCACCTTTTGTTGCGCAGATGTGCTTGATCGCAGTGCTTCCAGGCATACTCCAGACACTTCTCGGCCTTGTGGTACTGGTCTTCAAACATGGAGATGCGGCCGACGTAGTACTGATACGTGACCTTATCGCTCTTAGAGAAGCGCTCAAACTCCGGGAAAGCCGGTCCTTCCACTGCTCGGATCAGATTGCGACACAAATGGATCGTGTTGAGCTTGAAGTAGATCTTGAAAAGCTGGTTCACAATGAACAGAGAGCCGAGCTTCTTGTTGTCCTGTGGCGGCGCACGGTCGTTCGCTGCCATGGAGAATCCTTTCTTCAGATGCTGCTCAGCACCTCGCTGCAATAACACCACGACATGGTCAGCTTTTCGCCATCATGCCACTCTGTGTATGTGTACATGAGCCACGCGTACCAGACTGTCGTGGATCTCGTCGCCGGCCTTTTCCGAAGCTTCGCGATCGGCCTACGAGACAACGCAGCTCCATTAGTGAGCCAGCCGTCGGCTGTACCAATGTGCATATTGCAGTCTCTCGTACCCGCGCAGCGATCATGCGCGTGTCCAGAATGAGCACGTGGAGGAACGGTACGACCCAGTTGGTCTCGGCACGGAAGAGCTCCATGAATTTGCTGCTCAAAACAATAGCAGCTCTGAATCAGTCGACTGCAATAGACAGCAACTCTTCATGGAACGTACATGGCCGATGCGATCTGGCAGGCGTATGCCTCGCCGAAGCTGTGGTTCTCGATCAGCTTCCGAGATTGGATAAGTCCCGCAATCACTTCGGTGAACGCGCCAAAGCGCGACAGCTTGGCTTGGCAGATCTGCGCCACGTGGTCGCTCGAGAGCGACTGTAGCTCCACGTCTGTCTGACACTTGCTGAGTGACAGCAGGTCCGCCAGCGTGCGGCCGTCCTTGCTGGCCAGCGCTGCCGCCACATGGTCCAAATAGGCAGCGAGCAGCATGAGGGACAAGAGCGCAAAATGCGATGCGCCACACCGGCACTACATCAATCAAACGTTTGTTTGTTTGTTGGATTCAGCAACCGATTTTAGTGTGGACCACGTCATGGACGACACATCAAACGCGAAAGGATGCGATCCAAATGACAGCATGAGTCGTCGCTCAGTGGCGATCCAGTTCCTCTGTTGTGCACTCTGCACTCTCGTGCTGAGGACCAATGAGGTTTCTTGCAGCTCATCTGATGAAGCCAATGGGGTTGAAGACGTTGCTGGTGTGACGGGCGACTCGCTCCGCTTCCAAGTGCCGTTTGCGGCGCTCAATGTCAGTGGTCTCGCCTTGGAAAGCGTGCAAGATCTCCGCGTTCGCGCTGTAGAGAGCGCAGAGAGTGCAACGCAAACGCAGACATGCAATGACCCAAACGCCTCTCTTGCTCCGTCCGTCGAGCCGACTGACCGTCTCGTGGCAGTCGATGGCGTCGCGGTCTCGCTGCAAAGCCTGCAAGAGATCTTCGAGGGTCCCATAGGCCAAGTCACTGTGATCCCGCTTTTCAAGCCGCTGAATGGCGATGGCGCTCAATCCAATCGCTTGTACGCGTTTGCACGAATCGAGCTTTTCCACCCTAGCGAGCTGGAGTTCGAGCCAACGTCCGCTGCTCACAAGCAGGAGATCCGATCGTGGAAGACCCAAGTGGCCAAGCAGCAGGAGGAAGAGCTGGAGCGGCAGGTCGCAGCTGCGAACGACAAAGAGGCCCGCGAGCAAGAAGAGAAGGAACGGAAGGCAGCCGAAGCAAACGTCATGATCGAGAAGCAGGCGCGCGAGGCTCGCGAGAAGGAGGAATACGAACGCCTGCGCATGACGCCCCATGACCAAGTGCGTGGCAAGCGGAACAACGGCAAGGAGTTCCGATACGAGGTCGAGTTTGTCACGACAGGACCCATCGGACTGAACTGGGACCTCCATACCACAGATAAAACGGTCGTGAGTCATCTTGAGCCCAAGATGCCGGCGGAAAAGCTGAATGTGATTGCGCCGAAAGACCAGCTGATCCAGCTCAACGACCTCGACACATCCGTTATGGGCCCGTACGAGGTCGTACAGGCGTATCTAGCGACGTCACCGCCGCGAAAAATGGTGTTTAAGTGCGACGCGTCTGTGAAAAAGACGGATCTACTGCCTGCTTCCGCTGTATCGGTTCAGAATTGGACGCTTCGGTTCACAGAGCCACCAGCTTTGCAGGGATGGCAAGTGCGACTGCATGTTGCCCCATGGAGTCGAGAGCCTGAGCTGGAAGCTGTCAACCTGACAGCCAAGTTGATTCTGACGAAGCCGCTTATGGCCTGCGTACCGCTGTCTCCAAGGCCAGCATCGACTCCAAAGACAACGGTTGTCTACTTGGTGTATCGAGGCGAGTGCACTTTCATTGATAAGGCCAAGCATGTGAGAAGCGCAGGAGGCGATGCCGTAGTTGTGGTGAACAATGTGAAAGGCGAAGGGCGGTTCTCCTCGTTCATGCCGACTGGAGACGCGGTCGAGCTCCCAGTGTCCATGTACGTTGCTTGAGGTCTTCAGTATAGAGAACACGACGCTTGACGCTCTGTTACCATGCAACGTTAGGGTCGCCAAGCTCGATGGCGAGTTGATCATGTCAGTGCTCGAGCACGAAGAAGCAGGTAAAGCTCTGTTATGGTGCGTTCACTATCCGAAGGCTGATTCATTGGCTCCGTTGGTAGTGATCGAGCTGTTTCCTGAAGACTCAAGCGATGTGCCTACATCTCCAGTCGTCCCGCCTCGACTGACCAACGAGCAGCTGACAGTTCGACGGGTGCGTTGGCGATCTGTCTTGTATTTGGTCCGAGACCTGACGAGCTGAAACAGGACGTCAAGAAAGCTGGGCAAACACTCAAGTTCTGGTATGTCAACGCTTCAGTCCACACCAGCGCATTCTACGACTTCCAGGTCCTTCCTGGGCTCTTCGGAGCCACTTCGATCCCCACGATGCCTTATCGAGTAGTGAATGCGTTCCCGTTGGACACCGCGTGCCACATTCGAGGCCTCGGGGTCCTTGCCACGCGGTCAGTCGTGCTGGTGAAACGCGGTGGCTGCTCATTCGGCACAAAGCTGAGGTACAAGCGCCATAATCTGCTGCTGTTGTTGCTATTGAGCTCTTGGTTTAGTGCGAACTGACGCAATGGCGAACCGCAGAGTGGTCCAAGACGCTGGCGGCGCAGGAATGCTCATGATCAACAGCGACAATTCGCTGCTCCCACTCATGAGCGATCCGAAAGAAGCTGCTGGATTAATGATTTGGGCTGCCACGTACGTGTGTATTGATTGTCACTGCTACCCCAACTGCCAGTCTCCAACACTCGTTCTTCTGCCTTTAGAATCGGCCTGGACAACGGAACAGTGATCCAGAATATCCTCGCGAGCAACAAGAACTTGCCTTCGCTGGTCAAAGCCATGCCCAGAGACATGCTGTTGCCTTAGATAATTCCGCGAGCCTTGCCGCAGGTGATGAAGGCGTCCACTGCCTGATCCACGTCTTCCAGGCTGTGCGCCGCTGAGAGCTGCACTCGGATCCGCGCTTGTCCTTGCGGCACCACCTTGAGAGAATACATGCGAACCCATAGTTAGAAACGTCTTTATAATCACTTGTGATGCACCAGCGAGACCCACCGGATAGCTAAAGCCAATGACGTAAATGCCCTGCTTGAGCATATCGTCAGCAAGTTCCGAGGCCAGACGAGCGTCTCCGATCATTACAGGAGCGATCGGGTGGTCTCTGCCAGCACAACGTGAGTCAGTCTGAACAGCAAGAGCGTCAAAACGCGGGAAGACGTACCTGGATCCCTTGAGCGTGAAGCCGGCGGTCGTCATGCGGTCGCGGAAGCGGTGCGTGTTAGCACGAATGCGATCCACGTACTCGGACGAGCCGCTGAGCATGCTGAACACCTCAAGTGAGGCGCCGACCACAGGCGGACTGAGCGAGTTCGAGAACAGGTACGGACGCGAGCGCTGGCGCAGAATGTCCACAATCTCCTTGCGGCCGGTCGTGTAGCCGCCAGTGCCGCCGCCGAGAGCCTTGCCGAGCGTCGAGTTGATAACGTCGATGCGACCCTGCACGCCGCAGTACTCGTCGCTACCGCGGCCCGTGGCGCCGAAGAAGCCTGTGGCATGGCACTCATCCACGAACACCTGCGCGTTGTATTGCTCCGCCAGGTCACAGATCTTCTCCAGCGGGGCTACGTCGCCGTCCATACTGAAGACGCCGTCCGTCGCGATGAGACGCGTGCGGCAGTGCTGTGTGGCTTTGAGTTTGGCCTCTAGGTCCTCGAGACTCATGTGCTTGAAGCGGTGGCGCTCGGCCTTGCACAGCCGGATGCCGTCAATGATGGACGCATGGTTGAGCTCGTCCGTGATGATAGCATCTTCGGGGCCGAGAATGGCTTCGAACAGGCCGGCGTTCGCGTCAAAGCAGGACGGGTACAGGATCGTGTCTTCTGTGCCGTGAAACTCTGAGATGACCTTCTCCAGGCGCTTGTGCGTGTCTTGTGTGCCGCAGATGAAGCGCACGGAGCTGAGGCCGAAGCCGTGCGAGTCCAGCGCGTGTTTGGCGGCCTGCACGACCTTGGGGTGGTTGCTCAGGCCCAAATAGTTGTTGGCGCAGAAGTTGAGCACGCGTGTGTTCTGCACTGTGATGGCCGCGCCCTGCGGCGACGTGATCACGCGCTCCTGTTTGTACGTGCCGGCCGCTTTGATGGCCGCTAGCTCTTCGCGCAGGCGGTCCACCAGTACATTACGGTTGGCATTGGAGCTGAAGCAGCGGCGGGCGGCGGACGCAGAGCGCAGCATGATGGCGATCTGACCTCTCGGGCGCTTGGCGATCTATGGGCCACCGAAGGAATAGGAGTAACTGGAACAGAGACGGGACATCGTCGCATCTATCCAAAGGTTTACGGGGCAAGTTCAACATGAGTTAGCGTGGCACTGTACTTCAAATGTAGTGTTCTGCACACAAAATTGCTACAATATAGTGTGTCAAATCATTAAATTGAAAGAATAAGCGAGATTAGTGTGTCCCACGCCATTTTGGACCCATATGTACGTTTGAGTGGCATGCGTTGACTGATTGGCTGGCGGTGCGGCGCAGTTCGAAGCGGCACTTGGAAGCAGCGGCTTGAAGCAGAGGAGACCGACAGCAAGCATGGGCAAGGCCAAGAAAATCCGCTCTACAAGCCACAAAAAGCAGGTGCCGCCCACGGGCGGCCTCACCATGATGGAGATGGACGAGATCAATTCGGAGGACTACTCCAGCATGATGGCGGACGAAGCCGAGATGTTCAAGGGCGTAAGTAACGAAATATTGGCTCACTGCGTATGGCTACATGGGTCGACTCATACTCTGCCTGGGCCCCTATAGCTCGTGGCGCTGGAGGGATCGATCCGCGAGGCCACATGCGTGACGTTGGCCACCATGTATGGCGAGGTGGGCGACGAGCAGAATGAGCAGAGACTGCAGAAGAAGCTGCAGAAGATGATTGACTCGGGTCTGCTCAAGAAGCTCATCCCGCGCATGGTCGACCCGCTCAAGATGGTGCGTCTGCACGCGCTCGGCGCCCTTCGGTTCGTAGCTGCATCACTCTCTCCATCGTTCTCTTGTGCGGACCGTGACGTGATTTCAATTGCAGCAACATCAGTGTGACTGGCGGCATTGAGATCTGTGAGCTCATGACCACGCAGAACGTGATCACGCCTCTTGTCAAGATCATCACGGAGTACGCCACGGCTGCGACCTTCGAGAAGAACGACTTGCACGCCGTGCTGGTGCTCGAGCAGTCCATCGCGCTACTCTCGAACCTTTGCGAGAGCTGCCAGGCCGCGATCAACGAGCTCACAGGCGGCAACCTGCTGGCTCCAATCATGCTCATCGCCGAGAAGAGCCGCGCGCATCCCGTGCTGCTGCTGGAGACGCTCAAGCTGCTGCTGCTGATCACGGAGAGCAACCAGCGCCTTAACGAGATCTTCGGCGCCAACGCCACGTACCAGAAGATCATCGGCGATACAGTCGAGAGCGATCAGCTCTCGCAGCAGATCAAGCTCACGGCCGTGGGCATCGCCATGAACATCAAGGCTATCATGCAGGCCGAGGCCAACGTCGTGCGTCTGCTGCCGGTCATTGAGCGCGCTTTGGCGTACGACGCCGTGAACGTCACGCAGCTCGCTCAGCACGTCGCTGATCACTGGGAGCTCGCACAGCGCTCCACGCTGGACGAAGAGGTGCGTCCTAGTGCCAAGTGCGTGCTCTTGTTGATGCTCAGAGTAACGCGTGCTGTAACTCTAGAGCGTCGATGGCGAATTGATGACAGAGGAGGAGCGTCAGGCGATCGAGAACGCACAGCTCAAGCTCCGCAGCTGGAAGGACAACGTGCAGACTGTGACGCTGGCACTGGAGCTCGTGGCTGATCTGGCCGCCCCTGGCGATGAGAGTACGTGGCCCCATCTCTCTGTGGAGCAACCGACTGCTGACGATAGACTTGCCAGATGATGACGAAGACGAGTGGGGCAGTGACGACGAAGACGCCATGGAAGAGTACGCACAGTCACACATGGAGACGAGTGGAGAAGGCAGCGCCAGCGGTATGGCTGCGCACAAGGTGCTGAGCGCCAGTCCGATCTTCCAGCTCTGCGTAACGATCCTCCAGGGCATCGTGGCCATTCCGCAGCTCTCAGCTCGCACTGTTGGTACGTCAACAGTGCCCCATGTAAACGACCGGACTGCTGGGGAATCGCTGACTTGTGCTCTTTTAGTCTCGGACTTTGAGAAGATGCGCATTCGCGTGTGCAACGCAGTGAACAACCTGCTTCAAGTGGTCTCCAGCGACGGTAAGCAACTCTTGGTGTAGAGTCGTCCTGTGTTGCGTTCAGTCGATTGATTCTCTGTGCTGCTGCTTGTAGTGCTGGGCGAGACCGCGCTCTCGACCGTCTTCCGCAATCTGTGCACGCTGTACGCGAACGTCAAGGTCGAGTCTTCGGCCCAGCCGTTCGACTTTGTGGGCACCTCGACCAACGACATCGAAGCCGCCACGACTTCAGCCATGTGGTCGTCCATGCGTCGAGCGTCTGCCGATCACAAGGACCTGCCGATCTCGGGCGACGAGGCCAACCTGCTCATGACCCGCGCGCTGCAGTCGCCGTCCATGGAGACGCGCATGAACACGATCGGTCTGATCGGTTGCGTGGGCAAACGCACCAAGAACGCTGCGGAGAACGAGGTGATCGGCCGCTGTCTGCTCTCGAGCCTCAACGACTCGAGTCTGGAGGTCGTGGCCGAGGCGCTCAACGCGGTCTTTGACGTCTATGGAGACGAAGACTTTGACGCCGTGTTCCGCAGTCTGCAATTCCTGGGCGCGCTCGAACGCACGGCCACCGCCGTCAAGACCAAGCTGCGTAGCGAACACAAGCAGATGGACCGCGACCTTGTGGCCCACGTCAAGGAGACGCATCTCAATCTCGTGCGCTTTCTCAAGTACAAGAAGAAGCACTTGTAAGACAAGTCATTTGCGGATGACAGCGCTTTATATAATAGGAAAAATAGACGATTGCGGACTAACGCTCGGTCTTTCTCAGCTGCTGCCTGCTTCGTAGAGCTGTGTGAGTGAGCAGCGGTAGCCCAGCGCCCTGAGTCTCTTGGCTGCACGGCCCGTGGCATAGCTCACAGGCTCGTACTGCCAGTACGTCACGTCGCTATGCACGGGGCCGTGGATGTACCAGCGGATGCCGGTGGTCGCGAACACGTCGCTCACGCAGTTGGGGAGCACGTACTTGGCAGTCTGCGTGGAGCTGTCCGTATTGGACACGACGGACGAGGTCGCGAGCGTCGTGTTGCAGACACACACCACCAGGCCAGGTAGAGCAGCTGCGGTTGGATCCACAACCAGCAAGAGCCCAGCGAGCCAGACTAGAAGACTCATGCGATCGGTTCTATAACGAGTGCGGCGCTTGGAATGGATCGCAACGCCCGAGGACTCAGGACTCGCGACGCTTCATTCGCAAAACCCACGACGGTCGGACGATGCAGTTCACGCCGCAGCAGTTGGTCGGCGCTGGTCGCTACGCGCCATGCACACGCATCGGCAACTGGAACGAGGACCTGATGCTGGAGGAAGCGCGCATGCAGGACTTCCAGCTGCGCAAGAAGCAGGGATCGCTGCTCGCGAGCCACAAGATGAAGCACGACTTCCTGCACCAGCCAGCGCCGCGGTCCTTTGACGCGCAGCAACTGGTGCATCTCAACGACGCCGTGTCAATGCAGCACTTCGAGTCGGACGGCCTGCTGGCCTGCAACGTGTTCGAGGAGACGCCCACGATCGGCTCGGGCGAGTTCCTCGTGACCGTCTCGACAGCTCTCAAGGCTTCGGCGCCTGTGGCTCGCACCACGTTCCGCTTGGTCTCGCCCTCGGCCTACAAGGACGCCTTGGCCAGCGGCCAGGCGCTCGATCTGAGCTGCAAGGGCGCGTCCTTGCGCTATGGCGACGCGTTCTTCATTGCGTGCAACGAGGCGCTGCTCGTGGACGACAAGAGCGTCCTGCTCAAGCCGTCGCTGCTGCTCAAGTCAGGGCTCAAGACCGAGACTTCTATGAGCCCCATCACGTACAATCCGCGCGTGTGGCTCAGCCCTGAGCCTGAAAGCGCAGCGCTCTGGGTCTGTGTCCGTGCAGACCTGGCCAAGACAGAGAAGCTGCTGTCCAAGGGCGAGCCTGTTCGAGCTGGAGACCCCATCGCGATTGTGCACAAGATGACCGGCCAGCCGCTTTACACCGAGTCCAAGAACAAGCAGCCGACCGACTACGGCCTCGAGCTTGAGCTGTGCGCCTACGGCCTCAAGAACGCAGGCAAGTACCACAATATCGGAGCCGAAGTGACCGGGACCCGCACAGCGGACACTGAAGGCCGCGCCAACCTGCCGCCCAATGTCTGGCAGTTCCTGCTGGCTGGATCTCCACAAGAAGCTGTGGATAACCGACGTCTGCAGGAGCCTGCCAGCACAGCTGCAGTCGTGAATGTGATCCAGCGCTGCTTCATGGCGCCGAGTCTGTATTCGTTCCGCCTCATGCTGGTGACGCTCATGCTGTCCGACACCAGAGGCACCAACCATCTCAGTCGCGAGGAAGTCAAGTGGCTGCTGCTCAAGCAGGAGCACCAACTGCCGCTGCGGGAAGAGCATCTGGATCTGGCCTTTAACTCCTTCGACCAGGTACGGCAGCTACTACTGCTTTGCTTCCATGTCTCGTAGTATTCCCAATGAGTCAATTCCGTAGCGAAACACTGGCCATTTCCCCATGACCGAGTTTCTCTCAGCCCTGCGATTCCCAGTCACCGAGGCCCGGAAGGCTCGGATCGTGACTGCCTACGATCGACTCGTGCACAAGAAAACGGACGGCCGACTGACGCTGAATGAGCTCTGTCAACTCTACGATCCATCGATTGATGCTCGCGTTGGTGCCCAAATGCTGACGCCGGAGAAGGCAGTGGCAGAGTATCGTGAGCTCTGGCTTGTGCAGTCCGGCGATTCCGAAATATCGCCGCAGCAGTTCCTGGAGGTGTACGCCGATATCTCCATGGTGATCGGCAGCGAGCAGCACTTTGAGCAGGTGCTGGAAGAGAGCTGGCACTGATGCTTCGGGCTCTCTATGTTCATTTCGCATTTACCTTCTTAACTTGAGCACAAATGGAATCGATGACCCATATAGTTGTTCGTTGTATGTGTCAGAAGCTCCTTTTCAGCAACAACTGACACCTTGGCGTTGGAAAAAGGGCAAACATAATGGAAGAAGGATCTTGAGATTTGATTGTGTAGGCCGGCGAACCCCAAACTTTCGCGCCGGCTATATGTTGCGATGTATCTGTACCGAATGAGGAGAGATGCCGCCACTGACGTTGCTTCCTATTTCATGAAAAATCTAGATACCTCTTTCCCTTTGGCCAATTAAAATTATTCACACGAATCGTACATTTCCACAATGTCTTTCGCATCCCTCTCGATTTTTTGCAACAGCCGCATCGCTTCTTCCGAACGCTGTTGCATGCGCTGCTGCCAGGTGGCTGACACAACTTGACGTGATGCTTGCTTCTCGTAGTTGATGTCGGGTTGCGGATAGACCGCAATATTAGAAAGCGCGGGCTTGGTTTCTGCCAAAGAGACGTACGTCTTGAACGCAATGCATGAGTTCAGTCTACTCGCTTTTGTGTCAATCACAACAGCTACACTGGCAAGATCTGAACGTGTCAGTTTGACACTCGCTGCGTGGATTCCCTTACGCAGCCGCTCTCTGTAAATCCGATTCTTGCGATAGTAAATTTTCTTCAGCATCGTCACTTCCACGAGCGTGACTCCCAGCGCTGCCGTGATCACTTCAATGTGCTTTGAGAACGCGTTGATCGGATCGCCATCCGTATTGAACTTGAGGATCTCTTTGAGTCTAGTCTGAAATCGAGATATATACAATTTCTTCTTCATTTCATTTGGAAGTCGCTACGAACAGGCCACGATAAGTTAACTGTATCCAAAGTCGCGGTTTCAATAAAGCAAGACGCGCTTACAGCAGACAATGGACGGAAGTAGACTTGATTGGACCCATTCTGCTGGTGCCAGATCAGAGAGCCTCGATATGACAGGTTGAACCGGTAGGTAGCTTGCACAGCCATGACAGCACTCAGATCCTTTTGTGCATACAAGTCTTTTCGGAAGAGAAACGAGTGCACTCGAGCTTCCATGCTAGAGAACTGGAACTTCTTGATTACGATTGAGAAGAACATGGAGCATAATGCGATCATAAAGCAGCTGGTGCAGGCGGCAAAAATCTGCCCGCCTGGCGTTTTCGGCACAATATCACCATAACTACAAAACATTACGACAGTCAGCACACTCACTGAAATGAAATCACTGAAATAAGTTTAATACTCACCCGACTTTCAAGAATGTCATGACAATAAGCCAAAGCGAATTGCGGAAGGACAATTCTGCACACTCGAAATGCCCCACAGTCTCTTTTGCAGTAGCAGCAATCCAAATGCAGGAGCCGTTCAGGGTTTCCAGCACATGCAATAAATATGAGCACAGGAAAACGAAAATGACAGATATCAATCCGATTTTCTTCAATGGATCGTCGTCCAGTACTTTTTTCATGACGAATTGAGGATACGTAAACTCTGCAGAGACGAACGCCAGAGAAGCAACGGTTAATGTTCTCGTGGTGAGTCACGAAAGGACTAAGGATGTAGCACTGACCTAAATTGTCGCTGAAGCTGGTCACCTTGACTTTCTCACGAATTGGATACGGGAAGTATAACACATGTTGCCAGCAAATTGTGCGAAACGCGACTGCAATACTGAGCATAAACAGACCCGTAGACGAGAACGTTTCGAGGCCAGGATACGGGAAAATGATGGTGTAAATGATTTCCAACATGAAGGGAGCAAGTTTCCGCTGCAAATTATATAAGCATGGGTCCAAACTCGTACAACAAAGTTCAATCAATGCGACTTCATACCAGTTTTGCCATTGGTGTGTCGAGAAAAAGGTCAATTTTCCTGTTCCATAAGTATTGAAAGCGCAGCAACGCCCGACAAAGAGATATCACTCCAATGGAAACACGGAATCCATTCGCCACGGTAAATGATCCCTCAGAAAGCATCATGCAGTCATAATTGCTCAAGCGTCGGCAAGCACGATTCTCCCGCTGCAATTCAAATATAGTTAGCAGCACAATTAACGATACCATTTTCACACCACACAAGACCGTACCCAGAAAGGTGAGCGAAACGTAAGCTCCAGCTGAATGAGAGACGTTGCTACAATCGTAAGTTCCAGCAGAGCCACCGCAGTATCACAATTGAAAGCAAGACGCTGCTGGAACGAGTTTACTAACGAGTTTTGCAGCTGCGTTGACCGTATCTTTCTGAAGAGAGCTGACCAGTTCATCACGAGGCTACCAAAGCGAGAGGCCCTTATTCCGCTTGGCTCTTCGGAGCGCACCTCCTCTGATTGTATGGTATGGAGCGATCCATGCCGGAGAGATTGAAAGTGGGACCCGTTTAAATCTCGTCTTGACTGAACCATCTTGGCGCTCACAATCGACAGCTGATCGTTGCTTGGCCGCACAATATACTAATGAAAGTTATTGCAGGATATTTTTGCCGAACTTTCGTTTTCTTCCGCAAAAAACTGAAATAACTGAGTCGTTTCGTCTCGAGTGTTATCACGGAATGCAACAGTAACGGATTGAGGATGATGAAAATTCAGCTGTCGAGATGAAATATAACCACATGGATTAATAATCCAGTGCCAGCGATGGGCCAAAATCAAGTCGCGTCACTTTGTCGCAATCCAGTAACCAAAAATTGCTGGAGGAAACTCACCCAGCATGTGGCTTTCTTTGGCGTTATTTTCTTTTTTTCGCTCGTATGCACGCAGGACTAGGGAATAAGGGGTGACGCTTGAATATTAGATACTCCACGTAGTTGGATTCCTATAAAAAAAAATATTGTATTCAAATGCTCCTCATAGGTTCTCGTTTGCGACGATGCTGCTCATAATCTCGTTTTCAATCTGCAGTAGATCATCCACTTCAAAATTTTCGACCACATCGGATATGTTTGCTGGTAAGAAGTCCACCGTTTCGCTGTGACTGATGTATACATCACCGAATTGTCGAGCTTCATAGACAAAGCTTGTCACTTGGTTATGCATCTTCCGCACTTTTTCTTTTACGTCATTTCGAAAGATCGCAGCTTTCACAGCTCGATGGATTTTTTCAGCAGCATGTACATGATTCACTCGAAGCGAAGATATATCAGCCTTGCGTATGTTCCTAGATGCCAAAAGTTTGCGCCAACGACGCTCCAAATTCAAAGAGCTGGGCAACGTGAGATGATGATCATCACTAATCTAATGATACACAAATTCAATAGGTTAATAAGAGTACCAAGGCAATTGCAGTCTAGACTTGCAACGCACGGAATCGATAACAAATTTACCGAGGTGACGACCGACATCGTTAAAAAATACCTTGTTTCCACGATATATCGATATATTCAGAATTTCTATCATACCCCACACACAGCGTTAACAAATCACACGAACAGCTATCAAAATAGTGTCTGTCATCACCTATGAAGTCAAGTACTTCCTTTTTCGTTGGTTTAGAAAACTGGCCAAAGCCAAGCGGGTGGTCTAACAGCGTCAAGAAATTTGGAAGCTGATGCCACTCCATGAAGCCAGTCGCGTCCGGGTCGAATTTTGCCCACGTGGAGATAAAGTTTTCGTACTATGGCGCATATAAGACGTTAGTGTTTTACAACTGGTAAAGTTAATTAGGTATACATACGTGAGTAGGAAGTAAGACGCCATCTGCTCTATCCTTTTCGTTAGCAAAACCCTCCAGGATAACAGCGATAAAAATATTCAGAAGAATGAATGATACCATCATCATATAGCTGTAAAAGTAGAAAAAGGCAGCTGGAGATCCGCAACCGTTCAACGCGATGCATCCGTTGAAATTGTGAAAACCACACACATTTGCATTATACGATGGATCCGATTCGCAGTCATTCTGTGACGCGAGCTCGTACATCAAATCATTCCAAGTTTCTCCAGTGGCGCATCGTGTCTAAAGTAGCACACATTAGTAACAACGACATTAACATTCTTACGCGCGCATGTGAACGTACCAGCGTCAGCATCGCTTTTGGCAGTGTCTGGAAATTTGCATCAGCCGTGACTTGCTGCCCAAATTTTACTTTTGCAAACAGCTGAACACCCATGGCTGCATAGATAAATTGAATAAGAAAAAGAACTCCACCAATATTCACAAGGGACGGGAGCGTGGCGAGGAGAGTGTTAAATAGCTGACGCAATGTTGGAGCTGACTGAACCAGCCGAAAAAGCCTTCCAACACGAAAGCTTCGAACCGAAGTCGCAGCAGTGCCAACTGAGGTCCCTCCAAAGTACGTGTAAAGTAGGCCTCCGATCGAACCGAGGAAAAGGACAAAGTCAAACATGTTCCACGAATCTTTCCAATAGTAACCACCGAGGCCTATGATCTTGATGGATGCTTCCAGAGCAAATATGCAGGCAAAAGTATAATTTGCGTATTCAATCGCCTTCCGGTATAAATTTTCTTCTCCAAAATAGTGTTGCGCCATAAGTATCGTATTCAGTACGATACATCCCATCATCACGAGTTCGAAGTCGGGATTGTTAGCTATACGAAAGCAAGTACGTCGTATTTTGCTTTGTGGGATCCGACGTTTTCTCATCGGATGCAAATTCATCATTGAGTCGTTGATGACGAGCCATTCTCGTTGAGTGCTTGAAAGCAAATAAGTGCCATCAAGCTTCTCTTTCATTTGGTTGAAGTTTCCAATAACAACACCGACGAATAGCTGCATTATGAAAAATGTACCAATCAGCATGAATAATATGAAAAATAAAGTCCATATTTCACGATGATTTGGAACAGGTTGCATGTCTATTTCCGTTGCATCAACACCCGCAAGCATTATATCAACCCATCCTTCGCCTGTCGTCATTTGAAACAAAGCCTGGTAACCGAGAGCTACATTGTTAAAACTTTGCGAAATCGTACTTTCCCACTTTGCACTAAGTAGTTCACACACCACTCGAGAAGTAATAAATCCCGCAGCAGAAGCATTTCCATACATTAACGCACTGGTCGAGTTAAACCAGAAGCGCTCGTCGGAGGTCAAATCGTCCCAAATTCGAGGGTACATGACAAGATATTGCTGTGATGAAGTTAAACCATCAAATACATCTCCAGAACAACTAGCGAACTTGCCCTTAAAATTGTTCACGGCAACAATGCTGAATATTGTAAAAACGAGAACGCACACTACAATTACGTTTACAATTCCTGGAATCGATGCAATGAGAGAGTTCACCACAAGCTTTAAGCCTGGATTGCGATTAATCATTCGAAGAGGGCGCAATGCACGAAAGATTCGAAGAGTTTTCAGGAGCTTAAACTGGGAACCTCGATTTATTGATGAGAAGCCGGCAATCCCAGTAATAACAAAATCCATCACATTCCAGCTGCTTCGGAGGTAAGAATTTTTATCCATGAAAAAACCAAGAGCGATTATCTTGACCATAACTTCCACAACAAAAAATACCGTAATGGTTAGATCCTCCCAAGCAAGCAAGTTGACCAAAATACCATCAGGTTCATTGAGTGGACTATCCAAAGCGACTCCAATAGAACTAATTACAGTCATCGCGAAAGAGAAAGCATCAAAATTTGGATGGGCAATCATTTCGGTGGCCAGTTTTCGCATAAGATTCTCTCTAGTAAATATAAACAAAGACCTGATTGTTGTGCGTTCAATTGGTGGCATCGGAAGCGAAAATGGTGATTGATCCACTTGAGTAACGGACGTACGTCGGCTACGTAGTGAAGGCATACGAGAAAGCCGTCTACTTTTCGTGCTCTGCTTTGATTCAGTCGCTGTGCGCTCAATGCTCTCTCGCTCAGAGCGCACGGAATGCATAGGAGTCACTCTTGACTTCTGTCTAAGAAGCTCACGCTCAGCATTTTTGGCTTCATCACTAGATGCTTCAAAATTTCCAAGAAGAATAGCCAGAAAGAGATTTAGCATTATAAAATCTCCGAATACCACCAAAGAGATGAAATACAAAACAGACGTCCAACCAGTTGACCGCCATCCGTCATAAAAGACATTATTCCAGTTCTCTCCCGTTAATATCTGACAAAGAGCAATCAACCTTGATATTATTACGAGCCTAAATAGATCATGCAGTTTATTTGCACGTACCTGGAATACAGTTACCATAGACCAGATCATCGTGTCAAAATTTGCTCGAGGAATATATGTTGCAGTTTGATATCGATCAACCGGGTATCCCAATTCGTCAAAACGAAATTTATTTGAGAATATTTGGATGCCAATAAGGGCATATATATAAATGAAGAGCATGAATAGTACACCAAAGTGTCCAACTTCTTGAAGAGTACTAAGCATTGTTAACAATAGCTTGTGAAGCGATGGCCACAATCTACAATTCGACACAGAAAATATAAGATAAAATAATACAAGAACAGCTCCAACTACATGAGTCAACCTTGCCAACTTGAACAGAGATAGAAGACGCACAGACCGCAGGCCAGAAAAAGACGTCGCTGTTGCTTTGCTTAACGTCTTTGTTGAAAATAAAAATCTTGGCGGTGATAAACCAATTTCGAGTAAGCTCACCGTCACTAAAATAGCGTCAAATAAATTAAAGCGATCTTGAGTCCAACAATGCCAGCCAAGAGCAGTAATTTTAACTAAGCTTTCGAGTGAAAAAGCCAAAATCAATATGAAGTTCATCAGTTCAAGCATGCTTTCGAGTTTGTCATCAATCGGGTATTTGTCGAGCGATAAAACAATCGTATTCATCAAGATGAGGAGGGCTTGCAGAATCGTAAAAATCCAGTGATGTACAAAATTGCTCATTGCACGCCTAAATCGTGAGCTATGATACGCTTCCATCGTCAAGTGGCGTACTGTTGGACGAGACGGACGGACAAGACCATCCGTTTTCTTTTGCTCTTCTGCTTCAGCTTCGGACGCATCAGAGAAGTTCTCCCAAATAACAGCCAATGTGAGATTGAGCATGAAAAAGGAGCCGAAAATGATAAAAGAAACGAAATATGTTACAGATAGCATTTCATAACCAGCATCTTGGAGCATGTACATGATTGAGCTCCTGTTTTTTTTTTTAAATGCCAGAAACACTACGTCATCAACATGATAAAGACCAGAACATCAACAAGCAACCTACCATCCTTCTCTGGTGATACACTGAAATAGTACAACTAAAGCAGCCCAAACGTTGTCAAAGTGAATAAATCCCCAGCTTAAGTCTGCGTTGTACATTGCACTTTTCAGCACACGTTGCATGATCAGTATATCTGGATGAGTGAAACGAAAATTTCCAAAATCATCGTAATCAGACCCACATGCCTAACACATAGATCGATGAGCAAAGAAAATGAAGATGTGCGCAAAAAAAAAAGAACGGGCCATCATACCTGCCCAATCGGACACTGGCGATACGAGGAGCCATCAATCGAGCACACTTGGTGGGTAGCTTCAACAGCAATTGGCCAAAAACAAACTCTTGGAATCTTCCATGGCGAAGTGTCATGACTCCAATTGTCACTAGAAAGCGGTATCTGAATATTCTGGTCATCTTTACAAGCCATTTCTGTATAGTTCTGGATGACTTCTTCTTGATAAGCAGGAAATGTCGTAAATGAAATAGTTGCATCAAGTTGCAGAGGAAACGGTGTTAGTCGACATCTCGAATGAAGAACTCCGCTCCATAGTTGCACACCAATCAGTCCATACAGATAAAACAAAAATGAGAGGAAGGCAACAACTGAAATGAGCTCCGGAATTGACTTCAAAAGTGAAGTCACCAGTTTTTTCATGCCTAACGATGCAAAGTGTGCACGATTAGTGAGATAGATTTCCACGTAATGGAGTCAAACTCACCAGCAACTGCATTTAGACTTCGTAAAGGTCGAAGAACACGAAATATTCGGAGGGCCGACACGTTTGGAATTCCTGGTATTACGGCCAGTATTCTGAGCACACGCAACGAAAGTAAATCACTTTCACAATAGAATAAAGTAAACGGAGCAATCCTTCCAGTTTACCCGATAAATACGACGATAAAGTCCATCCAATTCCATGGATCCATTAAATATGCACCTTCATCGCCAAATAAACCCATTGCAACGATTTTCATTGTGCACTCAATCGAAAAAAACGTAGTGAATACTGTATCTGCGTAGTTGACCACAGTGTTGCGCAATGACCCGGATGACTCCAGATCACCGTTCTCCTGAACGTATCGATAGTCGGCCATTGCGAGGATTACCGAGTTGAGAAAAATCAATAGTAGAACTAGCTGGTCAAATCGCTTCCATGTGACGCACCAAATGATGATTTGACGAAATCGATTGCTCTCTGGGAATAACCCAAGAGATCGCGGAGAGAACTGGAATCAACGAGAGGAATGATCAGACATGATTAGACATGATTAGACATGCATGCATCATTTCGGGAATCGCACCAGGAACCGTTTCCCGTGCGCATAAAAATTGTAGCGCTCTGATATACTGCGTAAACTATCGTCGTGTGGGCACACACCTGGCTGCTCACCGCGATGTTAGCAACAGCTCGCGACAGCAGATGTCGAAAGAACCTTACCGAAGCATTGATCATGTCTTGTAGAACGCTATCAAGCTTCAAACCAACATTGGATGATCGAATACTTTTCAGATTTGACCGAGACGACGGGCGCCGCGGGACCGCAGATTTAATCGGGATGCCCATCGCTGATTCAATACAACGCACTGACAACCAAGTACTGGTTAAAAGCCAGAATGCATGCGCTGAAATGGCACAACGCAGCGCGATGCCTTGTGGTCTTTGTTTGTGCACTTGAGAACGGTCGTGCAGCTGATCAGCAGAATGAGAGATTCTAAACAAATCAACGGTCGCGACGCTGAAACGGCTTTCAAGACAGCAACACGCTGGAAATAGAGCTTGAGACACAACCTAACAGCACATACAATCGTCGATCTGTTCCCCACAACCTCCTCGTCAATGTTGTTCTTGTTGCTGCTACTTTAATGGGATCTTGGATGCAACTCTGCTGCGAAATCGTGGCAGACTAAGACATTAGCACGGAGCCATAGCTGCCATCACATATGCAGGCACAACCCGCACGTACTCATGTCCTTCGGTGTAATATATTCACTACTTACGGTTGAGCCGACGGCAGTACATGATGGTTCTTAGCCAGAGCATACGCGCTTTTGGCGTCCAGGTAGGTATCCAGGTATCTCTGTGTCAAGCTTTCACGCGCCTTGATGGAATAGTCCGTCTGTTGCCGCACAATGCGCCGCGTCTTGCCGTGTTCATTCTGTACACACACGATGATCGTGTTATCCGGCACGTGCTCGTTCGGCGCGATCACGACGCCGCTGCCAATGAGGCAGTTATCACCGATCACAGAGCCCAACGAGGTCTCGGCCTTGGGCTCGAAGCAGTTGCCATTCCCCACACGCGCAGACCGAATCACGCACCCGGACTCGAAGAGGTTGTCGCTTCCGATGGTCATCGTCTCGAAGTTGCCGTCGCTCTCAATGAGCACACGGTCTTCGACGATTGTGCGGTCGCCCAGGACGACAGAGGAGGATCCTTTGGCGACCACGCGAGCATTGGGATGGACGACCGCCTGACGACCGATCGAGATGGAGCCGCGCAGCTCCGCTTCCTCGCACACGGCCGAACCCACGCCCACTTGGACTTCCATGCTTTCACTTTCGGCAACTACGACGAGTATAACCCATACACAGGTAAAGGGCTATTGGATTATTGAATTATTGGTTCTTTGAACGCGGCAATCATCCAAAACATAAAGCCCAAATTGTGGCCATGAGCTCCGCGCGCGTGATCAATTGCAAGGCGATCGCGCACGCCTTGCGAGCGACTATCAAGACCGATGTGCAGATGCTCACGGAGATGCATGGGCGCGTATGTTCTGCATCTGCCTGCTGAATCTGGCTTTGTGTTTGCGTGCGGTTGCTGAGATACATGCTGCTTTGGTTTGTTTGATTATTGTCGTCCCTGTAGCCGCCGGCGCTTGGACTGATCATGGTCGGCGACCGGAAGGATTCGGCGCTGTATGTTGCGAACAAGCAGATGGCCTGCCGCAAGGCTGGCATCCGGTCTGAAGACTTTTTCTTCCACGAGAGCGCCACGCAAGTGCGATGGTCACGGTGCGTTTGTTGGTTTGTCCCCGGTCGATTCATGTAGTCTGCTGAATACGACAGGACGCCATTCTGGCGCGAGTGGATGAGCTGAACCAGGATCCTACCATCGACGGCATTCTCGTGCAGGTGAGATCCACTGCAACATGCGATCTTGAATGGAGATTTAGCTCTTGACATCCATGTCGATTGGACTGCAGCTTCCGCTGCCCGACCGACTTAACGAACAGCAGATCATCGACCGCATCCAGCCGTCCAAGGACGTGGACGGTCTTCATCCATTCAACGTGGGTGAGCTGGCCATGCGCAATCGGTATCCATACTTGATTCCATGCACGGCCAAGGGCATTCTCGCCATTTTGGACGCGGAGCAGGTCGATCTGGAGGGCAAAACCGCGGTCGTACTCGGACGAAGCAATCTCGTGGGCCATCCTGTGAGCATGCTGCTGCAAAAGCGCAATGCGACTGTCATCTTGTGCCACTCGAGGTCAACGAATCTGGAGCAGTACGTCAAGCAAGCCGATGTGCTGGTGGCGGCATGCGGCCAGCCGTACCTCGTGCGCGGGTCGTGGCTCAAAACTGGTGCTATTGTCATCGATGTCGGCATCAACTTTGTGCAGGATACGGACGAACAACAGTACCATGGCAAGCCCAACGCTGACGGATTCAAACTGGTCGGCGATGTGAGCTTTGACGAAGCCCAGCAATTCGCTGGAGGTGTCACACCAGTGCCTGGCGGTGTTGGTCCCATGACGATCGCCATGCTACTCCATAACGTGGTCTCTGCGTTTAAGCGTCACGTAGAAGCAGACAAGCCGGCTACACATTAGATGTCTCAATAAGACAATAATATAGACACGAGCTGGTTTCCCATCTATTAAAAGCTTTCAAAAAGATAGGAAAACGACGCGGTCCTCGTGTTTGAGTGCTTGCTCAGTTTCCATCGTACTCGGCCAAGTGCGCAGTCAGCCAACGAATCATTTAACGTCGATCTTCACGTGTGGAAATGGTGCTGTCTCGAATGAATTCGTTTGTATCGACCAAGTCAGGGTTCCGGTCGTTCAGCAGGCGCGAGACATTCCAAAGACCAGGTTCAGAAGAGGAGCGCTCAGTGGAACCAACGAGAAAGAGATCGTCAGCTTTTAGAAGGGGCTCGAGCATGAACTGGATGGCCCTCTTCAAGATTATACGGCCTAAAAAACAACAGCAAGGCTCGCTATTGAACGCTTTTCAGAAGAGCTTTTCGTTCAACAGCGACACAATCGTGGCGCTACTGGAGTTCATGATTATTGTGCCTTCTTTAATTCAGCTGGAGCTAACGTTTCGATCGCCGTACTGGGTAAGTTCAAGCGTCGAGAAGAATAGTTTGTCTAAGTGACTGACGGCAACTCGTAGCGTGAAAATCGTGCATGCCGACAGGCGCAGAATATTGATTGCACAATGCTTCCAGAAGGATCGTTTATTGTAGCTAATATTCTGCGTGCTTTTATCGCGGTGCTATCTCTTGGACGGGCAGCGATCAGATTTAGAAGCTTATGGAGTCAAAAATCTGTCCCTGGTCCGAAAACCCCCTTTGGCTCACTGGTACGATATATTTTCGGACGTAGCTCGTTGCTCGTCGTTTCTCACACTTTCTGTGGCGTTGGCAGAGAAAACTTGCTCCCTACGCCCTTGAGGTCCTTTGTCTCGTCGTCTTTCCATACCCAGGCCTGGAACTGTTTTCATCTATTGGACTGTTCTGGCTGAGTATCGCTGTTTCAGTCCGCATCATTTGCTGGCAGCACGTGCTATATTTCCCGTATCCGATCCGAGAAAAATCAAAAGTGACCAGCTTTAGTGACAATCTGGGTACGTCCTTCAGCCAACTAATTGTGCTTTTCCCCAGTCTCGAGGTGTGCTCATTGATAAAATGTTTGCAGAATTCACGTACCCTGAGTTCGTGATGAAGAAAGTTATCGACGACGATCCGTTGAAGAAAATCGGTGTAGTATTTGTGGTCTTCGTGCTGCTGTTTTCATACGAACTGCGAGTGCTGGAAACATTGAATGGACACTGCGTATGGATTACTGCGACTTCATCGGAACCAACGGGGCATTTTGTCTGCGCTGAGCTGTCAACGCAAGATGCTCTCTGGTTTACTGTGATGACGTTCCTGAAAATCGGGTAAGTTAGAATACTGAGATTGATTCACCAGAACCGATTGTGCTGACTCGGTTGTAAATGCACGCAGATACGGTGATATTGTACCGGAAACTGAGAGTGGACGAGCGTTTGTCGCGTGTACTAGTTGTGCCATGATTGCTCTTTGCTCCATGTTCTTTTCGATCGTGATCAAGAAGTTCCAGTTCTCGAGCATGGAAGCTCGCGTTCACTCGTTCCTGTTCCGAATGAATTTGAATACACAAAAAGATCTGAGCGCTGTGATGGCCGTGCAAGCCACGTTTCGATTCAACAAATCGTACCGAGGCTCACTGATTTGGCACCAGCAAGGCAATTCGAACTACGTGTACTTTCGTCCGTTGTCTGCGGTAAATGATTTTGATATTTTTGCTGATATCTGTTTGGTTTAATCGGATATACTGATTGAATTCTGTTCTAGCGACTTCCAAACGAAGTGAAAAAGAAACTATACGTCTCTCGTTTCCAGACCAGACTCAAGGACATCTTAAAGTTCAATACCGACGGAGATCCGCTTAATGCATTCATAAAGCACATTGAAGTGATCACTGCAGCACTGGGCATCACACTCGTGGAAATGACGATGTTGAAGAAGATTTACTATCGCAAGAGCCGCGTTTTGGAGGAGCGAAGACGTAGACTTTTGCATGCTGCAAGCGTCAAGCTGACACCATCGGATTTGGCATGTGTAGCTAGCATGGTTGATCTCGAAAAATCCTCTACAAGCAGGCTGAAAGCGTGCATTGGAATGGTATTACGGCAACAGTCTTCTCATAGCGCAAATTCAAGACGGTCCAATAATAATCTGGCCCCTGTCAAATCGATCCCGAGAACCTACATGGCGGAGGTCATGACTTGGCAACAGCGCATGCAACGTCGTGCTGAAGAAACATCGCGGCTTTTGCAGAAAATCGAGATAGATGCAAAGGAATTAGTGCGCATTTGCGAGTCCAGTTAATCGATTCCTTCCTTTTTCTTCCACAATCTTATGATTTAATGATATGATCATCTCTTGCTTTTTCTTCTATCATCTCCAGTACAAGACAATATTAATCCAATCACAAATGCTCATGAACTATCACCAACGCATTGATTCTGTTCTGACATCATACTGGTAGCTGCTATTGAAGACCTTACTCTATGCTAGTCTTTTTCTTTTGGCGCGCTCGAGGTAGAATCATCTCGATAATGAACTGCTCGATGCGTTTATATAACGGCACGTATGGATTGCAGATCACGTACTCGGTCAGGGCAGCGATAGCTTCCTGGAAATCCATGAAGTCGACTCGCAGATTATCGTCGCCAGCGAATGGCTCATCGTCGTGCTGCAAATTCACGAGTACCTGCTTCAGTGTTTGTTCCGTGACAAAGCTGCCGACGAGTTTGCAATCTTTCGCGAAGATAAGGAACTCTTTGAGCGCAATCGTGGATTGCTGCTCGCGCAGCGAATGCATCGACGCATAATAGCGGAATATGTTTTGCATGGGCAACTTGTGTTTCAGAAATACAGCGTGGACCTTGGTGTTGTTGACTTCGGCTCGGAATATTTCGGATTGGGAGCGAAGCGCATTCGGCAAGATATCCTGCTCCATGAGCTCTCGCACTCGCTCTTGCAGCGGAAGATTCGTGAATTTGGCTGCTGCAAGTCGAATCAACGCGTCGACAAACTCTCGTCCAACCATTTCACGTTCTTCAGCATCTTGTGCAGGAGCTTCACTTTCTTGTTGCGATTCTCTTCGAAAATCAGCGCGACCGGCATTAGCAGGATCGCTGGTCATTGCCATGCGATATATCAATTCTGCCACAGGCGGCGTCAATTTTTTCTCGCAAATACAGCAATCCTGGAATAAAATATGCTATTAGATTAGATGCAAAGATGGATTCTGAAAAGCAGCAGCAACGTACCTTGATGAACTTGTTGTACTCGCCTAGACTCATACTGACTACGCTTCCGCCCCCACCGCTGGCACTAAACAATTTCAACGTATGCAAATGCGGTGAATATAGAGCTCATTTGAGTGAACAGAAAGCAAAAATCACCTATAATGCTTGAAAATATCGTACAGATCTCTGCAGTAGACCACCAACACGCTGCGCAGCGCATCAACACACATATTCACGTCTTCTTCTGATACAATCGGCACAGGTCGCACGCTAGCACGCCGGGTTTTACTGGTTTGAAGCTGATGCGTAAGTTCTGACTCGACCGTCAGAAGCTCACGAACAGTAGTCAGATTCAGCAGCAGGAACTCCTTGACTCGGTCGTGCCATCGCTCGTCGATAATGTTGAGTGATCCAACCGTGTTTGAGGCGCGGGCGTGCAAGCATTTCCACGTAATCGAAAGCACCTTGTACGCGACTTGAGAAAGCGTACTGGACGTTTCGTTGGACGCAATCGCAATCACGGACAGTTCTGAATTAAGCTGCTTGAACACGGACTCGCAGCTTCGCATTTCCTTAAGCAGATGCGCCACCATGAGCGAGTCGTAGTTATCGTTCATCCGCTTAACTTCCACCAAAAGACTGCGCACTCGCTTCCACGACGTGATGATGTTGAGAAAGTTTCCTCGCTGTCTATCGAGATTGAGCTTGCGAATCGAGCCACTGGCAGCCACAGACAGGATCAGACAACTATTGGGACAAAGGAATTAAGCATAACACTTACAGAGAAGCCCCAAAAAGCATGGCCACAAATGCGATATTCTCAGGCACTGACCCCGAATGGATGCTGTCGCTTGTGACAACTGCTGGTAGCTCGGGCTGGATTCGCGAGGTGAAAGCCGCAACATTGCGTAGCCGCTGGTCCACATCGATCTCATGAACCATCTTCTCAAGCAACTCTGTTAGCTACAGAGGATATGTTCTCAACTCTGGTACTCACCGTAGCGTCGAACCAGGTTGGGAACAGCCGATGCAGTAAAAACGAAAACCTCCGTCCATCCGCGAGATCCGTTGTAAAGTTCTTGACGCAACGATCACTCGCCTTTTCAATGCTCGAGGACATTTGCAAATGCATTTGGAACCAGCGCAGCAGCAGCTCGTCGATTGGCATTTGCCCTAGACTCTTAACTGTCACTGTGTTGGGGTTTGCATCACGAAGCGCACCACGGCGACCGCTAATGTACTTCTGCTCTGCTTCAGCCATGGCGCCGGGTCCATTCTGAATCAACGCCGTTTTTTCTTTCAGTGTCTTGTCTGCTTGGATCTGAACCATACAAGAGTTAAGATCTATAGCGAGATAAAATAGTGCTCAAACTCACCATCTCGGCTAGATTTTGCAGCATAGCGCCATCGATTTGGTTCTCCAGAGCGTCCATGACGTCTTTCGACATTTGAATTGCGCAAGACTCGACCATCCGCGCCATTCCAAACAGCGTCTCCAACAGCATGCGATTGGTCCGATCCATTTTCTCGTCATCGCCCGTCATCAGTGTGTCCATGTGCTCAAACTGCACTTCCTGTCGGCGCTGATAGGAGCTGGTCTCAGCAGCAGGCTCGTATCCGTCGCGTGGTCCTCTATTGGCCTCTAGAGTCTCAACGCGGAGAGCCAATTGCGTATTGGCTTCCGTCAGGTTGTCAATAATTTTCGCCATTGAGGCCATTTTGGAGTCGGCTTCTGCGATCACCACGTCTTTCCGACTGAGCGACGCTGCTGTAAGCGACAGCATCGTCTGGTATTCAACACTCTCGCGCTGAGTGGCATCAGAATGCCATGAGTCTTGGTCCCCACGCTTCAATATCTATACTCATGACTGGATTTATACCTGATAAGCCCGACGAAGCGATTCGATCCGCCACGATCGGAAGACTGCGCTCATGTTCATGCGACGAGATGATCGAAACGAGCGGCATTTCAGCTACGAAGCAAGGAGTTGAACTATGAAGCCAGCGCGAATCCTTCAGACTTACTGAGGATACGTACATTGCGAATCTCGTTCTGCGTTGCGACAGCTTTCTCCCATGTCCGGAAGAGAATGCGCATCGTTCTTGAGTCCGAGTGCTCCTGGTGTCTGCCCAGCAGTTGGTCGATCTTCAGTGAGAAACGCTGCTTTGTCGCCATGTTCTTCTCGCGCCGCTCGACATTCTCGATCAGTAAATGCGCATTTCGTTTCAGTCGCTTGTATTCCTACAGACCAAATGCCGCGTAAGAGCTTCGAGGCAATTGAGGAGGAAAACATGGCGACTCAAGTACGAGGAAGTATGGGATCCGGTTCTCGTAGTCGTCCAATGCATTGCTTGAGGAGGATTGCGGAGATGCGACCGGCACGAAAATGGCATTCACGAGCTCGTGGTGAATGCGTTGCAGGAAAACTGCGCTGTGGCCTAGGCCTTGGTCCTTCCCATGGCTCTGGTACTCGCTCGCGGCCAGACGCTGTACGTATTTCTCGAGCAATTGGCAGCATACCGTGGTGTAAAACCGATTCGGAGACTCGACCCAGGAGGACATGCTCTTGGCCTCGTTCAGCTTCATCTCGCAGAAGAGCGAGATGGACGAGAATGCTTCCTCACCCTTGTCTATCGACCACTTGTTGAGCATCAGCCGCGACAGCTCGCCTGTTTCGTCGGTCAAGTCCAGACTCGGATGCAGCACGCGGAACTCGTCCAATGCGTCGGCGTGGTTGCTACTGCAGCGACCGAATGCAGACGAGGAGCTCAGACGCTGTTGTGGCGAGTCATTCCCAGTCCGTTGCATCATTCGAGGCAGCTTGGGCGACTCCACATAGCTGATCGAGGCGCCGGAGACCCGGTCAGGAAGGATCTTGGCAGGGATTGATGGCCGATGCGGCTGATTCCATTGCGAGTTGTTGTTATTGGATGCGGATCGGTCTGTTGGCTTCCCTGGGCGGTTGTGAGCAGGCTCTGACTGCTGCTGATTCGAACGCTCGTGATCCATCAGCAGATGCAGCTTTGGCACATGGCGACTGGGCGACATTGGCTCCATGATGCGGCGGCGTTTGAAAGAGACGAGCTGATATATAAAGCCACCATGTGAAACGTCGGCATCTGCACAGCAACACGCAGGACACGACGATCGTAACACGGCAACATACAACACGCATTCTAGGATTGCCTTGTTACCAAAAAGCAGCAGCGATCAAGAAATAAATAGGAGCTAAGTGAGCTCAGAGGTCGGAGACGTGGATGCCCGTGTGATGCTGTTGCGTCGGCGCCGACTCGCCTTCGAAAGTCACCCCAGAAGACGAATCTCGAAGCGAATCGCCGTCCATCTTCATGTAGCAGCCATTGAGTGCTGCACGCGTCTGGCGACTCTGTGGTGGGCTCTGCGTAAGCAAGTGGTTGCGCCAGCCAGAGAGCTGCAGCAAGTTGGCGGGCGGCTCGCGAGGGGCCGCGGCCTTGGTGCGCGTTCCGTGAGATCGCTTAAGGCAGCGCCAGCGCATGACCACGAGCGCCGCGAGAAGAATGATCGCGCTGAAGATCACCATGACTTTCATGGCCACATTGGACGATCCGGTCGTCGACGAGCACTTGGCGTTGAGTGACGAGAGCGCCTCACACATGGTAGCGCATTGACAGCCGTCCGAGCCCGTGGGACAGTTGGATGTGCATCCGTTGCACGTGCTGTCGCTGCTAGAACAGTAGCCTGCCAATTCGCCGGCGTCTTGGCTGCTGATGCTACTGGAGCTGCTGGAATTGACGCTCACAGTCGACGAAGCGAGGTAGCACGTGCCCGTGGAGGCGTCGAACGCACAGCCGTCCGTGCGCATGCAGCTGTAGCACACAGGTCGGTAGTTGCACTGGATGTAAAAGTTCTCCTCATACTGCTTGTTCACGAGCGAACACGCGTCGCTGGCGAGTGCTGGTGTCGACGTCAACAGCACGAGCAGGAGCACCACGAGGCTGCAGGAGGAGAAGGGAGAGCGACTGGTGATCATGACGCTGGGGGGGAGGCCGCCACGCGCCTTGGGGCGAGAAGAGCGGTAAGACAGTCGAGCGGCAGGTCCGGAAGTGACAGGTGGAAAGAAATGGCCGCCAGAGCCCACGGCCTCTTACGGTACTGCTGCGAATCTCACGGATGGGCAATCCCACAGTCTGTTGTATAGTACGCGAGGGCTCAGGAAGAATATGCAGCAAAAGGAGATGAAGATAAAAATTGAACCTTAATATAATGACATTGTACTACGTTTTTGTATAGATAATGAGTAGATTACGCCACAAATGTGTCTGTAACTCAGATACTGTCCGTTTTATCTCTAATCGAATTAGAATAGGGTTGTGAGCTCAAGTAGATGAACAAAGTTTGGTGTTGGTACACTGTACCGCTTTCAATGACATGCAGTGTAGTCGTGCATAACCAGGTACCTACACTTTTGAATTGATGATTTACTGTACACAGTGTAACCGACTGACGCACACGGAAGAGACACCGATCTACGCATCTGACACGCGGTTCACGTCGCCGTTCCTGTGCGAAGGTGGCTCTGCGATCGAGATCTCGATTTGCTCGCCGTCCTCCTCATGCTCGGCGATCGACAGCGTGTGCAATGAGGAATGCGGAGCCATCGTTTCGCTTCGGTTCTCTTGCTCCTCTTGGTCAAAGTCGATGTCGGTGGTCGTGCGACCTGGTGCGCCGCTGGGAGCGTCCTCCATGAGCGAATAATAGGTCTCTCTCAGCTCTACATTGTCCAATTCGTCCTTGTTGGCGTCGCGATGGCTGTGCCACGCACTCAATGTCAGCGAAAGCGCGTTCTTTGGGCGTGGTCGGATCCGATGACGCTCCTCCCGTTCGCGTCGACGCTCTTCGCGCTGCTGTCGACGCATGACTGCTTGTCGCTCAGTGTATTTCCGTTGAGCGTAGAGTAGCACAGGAATGAGAGCCACCGCGAAGCTCAAGCAAATGAGCGTCGATGTTTTCGCAGAGGTGCCAGATGACAAGGAACTGCTGCAGCTGGCTCTGTTTGTCGCCACAATCGAGCACAGCGACTGGCAGATGCAGCCGTTCATGCCAGAGCACGTTGGGCGTGTGGCCGACACGCTACAAGATTTGCACGCGATATCGGTACTGTTGCAATACGTTGTCGCGGAGCTACCAGAACCAGAATCGGACGCGCATCTCTGTAGCACAGTGTTAAACACGCAGCCCTGGAGTCAACAACATACACGAGTCAGTACTATCCTGCCATAATTAGAGCACATGAAGACTCCTTACCGATGTCTCCACGCAGGTCTGGCACATGAGGCGGCGGTTGCAAGTGTTGTCGGAGCTGATCGCTGAACAAGTGTCGCCCAATTCGGAGCCCACTGTGGCTGCTGCAGCCACGGACGCCGCCAGCGAGAGCAACAACAGCAGGGCCAGTAGCCTTCGTAGACTCAAGAAGCGCAGCTTGGTCTGCTGCATGCGATCGGCTGAATGCGAGAGAGGTCCAATTCGCTAGTGCAGCGCCATCATGCAGCAAGGACTCAGATCTATCGGTTGTGCAGAGGAAAGGCCGCGTCATCCAATCTGAATGGATCTTCTGATTGGCCAATATCATGACGTTTCGACCAATGAACCGCAATCCAGGATTTTTCCAAGAGAGGCAGCTGCTTACTGGGCGATCCAGCTGATCTTGGGGAGATGCGTCCCAGGGATGGACTCGATCCCAAAGCAGAAGCTTCCGAGGTCGTACTTAGCGTGTCGGTAGAAGCTTCTGCGCTTCTTGTCTGCGGCACCACCGCGTGCGTGTTCCAGGCTCTCGCAGGGGATTGACGAGTTGGCTTCACAAGTGTCGGTGGTAATGCCAATCGTGGAGCTTCACGCGTTGAGTTAATATTAGAGAAGCAAGGTGACGGACGAGCTACCCAACTGCATCGTCACAGGGAAATCGCAACAGTAGACGTCTTGCCGGTGCGACTGCGCGGGCATACTGTAAATCATGCTGGATGGGTTTCCGGAAGCGATGACGAGACAACTTCCTCGCTATGGCACGAGTCGCGACTCGCTTCGTGCTCGTTCGTGGCATTGTCCATGTTCAAATAGCAGCTTTTGAGTTCGAGATCGCTAAAATGCTCGCCGTGCTGCTCGATGTAGTTGCGCCAGGTCTCGAGCTTCAAATCCATAGGGCCGGGCTCTCGTGGTGGCGTTCTTCGCACGGCCGGCTGTCTGCCGCCACGGCGTGTGAGCGCTAGCCGTGCGATGCCATAGCGGGCGTACGGGGTCGCCTGGACGGCATCCACTCCACGTACTCTCCACATGATTACGAGCGGCACCAACACGGCCACCGCAAACAACGACATCGTAAAGATCTTGATGGTACCGGAAAGCACACACGTTGATGGTGTGGTCGCCTTCACAGCGCACTCGTAGATGCACACACAGCCGCTCGCGCCCGTGCAGACGTTGGAATCTGCACTGACACAGGTCTTGCACGCCGGATCGTCGCTGCCGCAATACGTGACTTCATCTGCGAAGAAGTATTCTTGGCCGACCGTGGCGTCGCTTTCATTCACCAGACTCGCCGAGACGCACATCGCTGTCGAAGCTTCGATCGCACAGCCCTCCAGCATTCGATCCTTAGGTCTTTCATCTCATTGGCATCGTCACCACGCATATAAACTCTTACCGTTCGTTCAAGGCAGTTCTGGCAAGTGACTGAGTACGTGCATCCGTAGGCCCACACTTCCTTTGAGCATGGGTCCGAGGAATCGTAGAACTCGGAGTAGCTAGGGGAGGCCGACGAGCCCTGCGATAGCGCTGTAGACATGGCCAGGAGGCTCAGAGCCAGCGGCAAAAGCAGCACCAGCTTCAGCCTGTGGTGCTCGTGCATGATGATCTCTCTCCAAGTGACAGAAAGTTACCGCACGACAGCTTCATGAGAGTGACAGATCTAGGTATCGTTATGGAGAGGTAATGCATGCGTCAAGACAGGGAAATGCCTCAAATGGGTGCACAAAATACGCAAGGTAATGAACTGGACTTTTTTCGCGTGTTCCAGTCACGTTGGATTCCTTTGGCACCGCAAACGTCACCAGAGGCTTTTCAAGGAATTCCTGGATCTGGAAGTCGGGAGAATATTGGGAATGGATTAGAGGTCATCGTGATCTGATTTGTTCTTCGTCGGGGCTCTCCCCCAACGTGGTTGGCTGCCGCTCACTGTCATCGTCCTCAGCTTCGTTCATGCGAATGAAACAGCTCTTGAGCTCGACGTCTTTGAACTCGCCGCCGTGCTCTTGAAGGTGATTGCGCCAGTTGTCCAGCTTTAACACTGTGGACGGAGCAGTAGTCACTGGCAGTGCTGTGCCGTTGCGACGAGAGAATGGCCCTCGACGAGCGAGCCGTGCAATACCGACCGAGACGTAGGTTACTCGAGGCGTGTATGCATGACGCAAATTCCAACCGACTACGATGAGCGCGCTGACGGCAGTCCAGAAAATGATGTTGGATAAACTTGACGTGGTCGGGACATTACAGGAAATAGGCTCGACAGATCGGAGCGAGCACTCGTAGATGCACACGCAGCCGTCTTCTCCAACGCACACTTCGTTCTCTGCGCTAATGCAGGACTTGCAAGCCGAATCGTCATTGGCGCAGTAGCTTGCCTCGCCTGCTAAATAGTACTCTGTCCCAACACTTGCATTGATTCGGCTCGCAGAAATGCATTCGCCCGTCGTGGATTCAATCGCGCAGCCCTAATAGAACACAAACAACCAGGTGATAAGTATTGCACGTATACGCACGAGTTCCAATCTCCTTCCTCACCTCTTTTTCCAAACAGACACGGCATGGAACCAGGTACTCACATCCGTAGCTCCACATTTCATCACTGCACGAGTCGAGTACTGTGGTGTCATTAGCTGCGCTGCCTGAAGTCGATGATTCCGTGGCTGCATGTACTCCATCCAGCGCCAACAGCGCTACAGTCGCTACCAACATCAGCAGTTGACGAGTCTCCATTGTAAGTCGGATGGAAATGTGGAGAGAGAGTTGCTGGTGGATCCTCGCGTTCTTCGTGCAGCTGGTCGGACAGTCAGTGGATAGGGGAGCAGTTTTAATCACTATAAATATCTTGATGTAAAGGAAGTCAATGCAGTATGGAGGGGATTACTGTACTCATAGTCAGATTTTTGGAGGTTGAAGAACACACGACACGATACTGTATCCTACCGGTAATACCGAGAATGTATCCTCAACACTGTCAATTGTCTTTGAATGCATGTGTCTCTTCCAATAAATTTGTGGCGGTGACTTTATTCGTCGTCTCGAGACAAACAGTCCATTGTAGAGAAAGACAATCTAGAGTTGCAAATGCAAATTGTTCACGCACGTCGAACGTTGCAAACAATTCCTTATTTTGCTAAATTTGAGCTTTTACGTACTGTACAGTCCCATGACGCAACGATATTTATTCGACATTCACGCTCCGTCATAATCTTTCTTCATACTCACGAGATGGCTGATATCTGAACAAAACGTCTGGCTGAGCGACACTGATCGGCTGAATTCTAGATGAAGCATGATGACGGTCCAAAAGGTCGAATCGGTATTTGTTCATCCTGCTGGTGCTCGTATCTATTCTGAGCACTCAAGACTTTGAACGGCAACTACTTGCGGAACGCTGTCCCAACAACACAGATCGCCAGCCATTTGTGGAACTCTCTTGGGCAGAATTGCTTTGGGTCATAATCGTGGAATATTGTCTCAAGCCTTAGGAATTTCGCGCGAGATTAACTATAGGGTAGATGCGCTTCGTCACATGCTCCACTTGAGATTACGGTCGCGCCGTGTTCCACGTTTTTCTCGATCGTGATCAAGCAGTTTTGAAGCATAGAGACCAAATTCACTTGTCTGACACAAAAGGATCGCAGCGCATGCAACGTCCTGCAGAAGAAACGATGCAGCTTTTGCACTAAATCGAGTCGGATGTGCAAGACATCACGCGCGTTTGCAATTCGAGTTGATGTTTATAGGCGAAAACCTATCGGATTAATACTTCAAGGCGCCTGATGGCTTCCTCAATGGCTTCGTCCGTCTTACAATAGGCAAAGCGAGCCCACTGATGGCCCTCGCTCTTGTTGGCGTCCGAGAAAAAGGCGCTCGTTGGGATCGATGTCACGCCCTTAGCGATCGTGAGCCAACGGCAGAACGCCCAGTCAGGAGACACGTTCGTGGCTGCAGCTCCATACTCTACTGGGACCTCGATGGCGGAGATATCCGAGTAGAGGAAGATGCCACCGCTGGGCATGATAGGCTTGATACCCACACTCAGCAACGCTTTGGCCAGACGATCGCGCTTGCGCTGGTACATGTCAGCCACGAAGGCGTAGAAGGACGAGAAGCCCTTGTACGGCAGCTCAGCGAACGTGATCATATTGGCCACAGCTTCTTGGAACGGAGTCGAGACACTGAACTGGACCCAGTTATTCACTAGATAAATGCCCTCGACAAGCTCACGTGGACCCACAGCCCAGCCCACCTTCCAGCCAGTCACAGAGAACGTCTTGCCAGCACTCGAGATCGTGAGCGTTCGCTCCCACATGCCGTCCAGCATGGCGATGCGCTCGTGAGTCTTGCCGTCAAACGTGATGTGTTCATACACTTCATCCGAGATAACCACCACGCGAGGATGCAGACGTACGTACTTGGCGATCAGCTCCAGCTCGTCTCGTGTGAACACTTTACCCGTCGGGTTGTGCGGGTTATTGAGCAGCACAGCACGCGTGCGGTCGGTAAACGCAGCAGCAAGCGTGGCTTCGTCCAGATAGAACTCCTTCTCGTCCGTGCCTTCGATCGTGTGCGCGTGAAGCGGCACGTACTGGCAGGTACCGCCAGCCATTTGCACCTG
>JAADVW010000160.1:0-55484 GCA_023335875.1 Elongisporangium prolatum | reverse complement strand
GTCTGCAAACAACGTGACGTACGGTGGTTCTCGTGTGATTGCCACTCGTGACTCGCTTCGTGCTCTGTGGTTCGCGAATGATTTTTTGAACGAAGGCTCCGCTGTGGCAACGGATGGTTTCACGATTTTCGCCAACGGTTCAGATATCACAGATTGGAGTTCGACTTCCAACTCTAGCTCCAACAATTCGTCAAGCTCCTCAAACTCTTCTACATCCCCTTCTACGACGACAGCTACCCCGAGTGTGACTACGGTTACTCCTTCTATCACTACGGCTATACCTGCCACAACTACGGCCACGCCTGGATCTACTACAGCTACAGCTTCAACAACTACTGCCACGCCTGGATCTAGTACGGCAACACCTTCGGCCACTACGACCACGCCAGGATCCACCACGGCTGCACCTTCTACCACTACGGCCACGCCTGGATCTACAACTGCCGCGCCAGTATCCACCTCGGCAACTCCATCCACTACTGGGGCTGCGCCTGGATCTACTACGGCCATTCCGTCAATTACTACGGCAGCTCCGTCCACGCACGAAATGTGCTAAACTTTCGAGATATCCGCTTCATTTTTGAGTTTCTAAAACCCTCCAATTGTGAGAAAGAAAGGTCCTAAAACAATACATTTATACTGTGTGATCTCGTAATTTCATTTTCCTACTTCAACTTAAGTGGCTTTTAATTTAGGACACTAGCTGCTAGTATTGACCAAATCCGGATGGGGAATGCCATCGTGCGCGTGAATGGCCGTACGTACGAGACGATCGCGCCGCTGGGCGACGGCGGCTTTGCGAGCGTGCTCCTCGTGGAGCGCGATGAGAAGCAGTACGCGCTCAAGTGGACGCGCGGCGTGACGGAGGCGGACCAGCTGCAGCGGCTGCTGCTGGAGATCCAAGTGCAGCGACTGCTGCAGCACGCCAACAGTCTGCCGATTGTCGACGCCGAAGTCCGCATCTCTCCAGCGACTAACAGCAGTCGTAGCTGGTCACCCACGCGGCGGGAGAACCTTAACAGCTTCTCACAGCAGCGGTATGACTCTGCACCGGCCCAGACGTCCAAGGAAGTGCTCATGGTGCTGCCTCTCTACCCTCGAGGCACGCTGCAGTCGCGACTCGAGCACGCGTTCCTGCAAGAGCGTGAGTAAAATCGACACGGTTCGACTTGCAAATCTACTCACTTTGTGTCATTGATATCAACAGGACGAGCTCCGTTCAGCGAAGCCGAGTGCCTGCGGATTTTCGGCCATCTACTCAGCGTCGTGCAGAAGTTGCATGCGTTGGGCTTTGCACACCGCGATCTCAAGCCCGGCAACATCCTGCTATCATCCAGCGACCCTGTAGAGCCTGTGCTGATGGACTTTGGCTCTGTGGCACCTGTGAGCGTGGTCATCCGTACGCCGCATGACCACATCGCTCTGTGTGAGCAGGCCGCGCAGTTTAGCAGTGCTCCGTACCGAGCGCCCGAGCTCTGGCAAGCCAGCGGCTGCTTCAGCACTGGCTGCGTCGATGGAAGGAGTGACATCTGGGCGCTCGGCTGTGTGCTGTATGCCATGGCGTTCGGTCCGTTCTCGCCGTTTGAGAACGCCATCGAGGGTGTCCAGCCCTTGGCCATTTTCAGCGGCAATGTCCGCTTTCCGCCCTCCAGCGCTTCATTCTCATCCGGCTTCGTGTCGCTCATCCGCTGGATTCTTACGACCGACATCAACCAGCGGCCGACGCTTGAAGACGTCCAGCAGCGCGTATCAAGCCTCACGCGTCCATCCATTTTCATTCGAAAGTCGACGCTCGCAATCTCCAAGCACGGCAGTGAGCAGTGGGCGGACTTTTCGTCATTTAACGATACGCTGGTGCTGGGCAGTCCTGACTCCAGATCCTTTTCCATGCGGCTGCAGTCTGCGCGCAGCTCGAGAGCCAACAGAAAGCCCGACTTTGAAGATCACAGCGTGTTAGCAGATCTGGAAGAACTTCGACGGCTTTCTAGCAAAGGCAGATCCTTATTCACGCAGGCGATTCAAGACTGAGCATGCGCCGTGTGTCTACACAGCCATGAGGCAGTCGAAATAGACCATCATCAATGGCGTCTCAGCTGTCACATGCGGGTAAAACTGCTGCAAAAGCGCTAATACTTGTGTCTGCGTCAAGAGTCCAGTGCTCAGTTGGATCGCTTCTGTCTTGAGAGCACTGACGCACGATGTTTCCACGTGCACGATCCGAAGCAGCGCAAACGGCTTCCTGGAGTTTCTGCTCTTGTGGTCTTCATCGGGATCCAAAGCTGCGTTTTCTGTGGTCGCGACCACGAGCGACAACTTGTACAGATGCTTGAGATCCGAATTGTGGTCGTTTGTGACGTCCGATAGCAGACGCATGGTCACTCGCTTGGTGCCTGCTAGGATATCGTCCACTAGCGACGCGCCAAAGTCTACGTGAGGCAGCTCATGAGTCCTCATGAGCTCTGTCAGATCATGACTCCATTGAGTGCTGTCTTCGCCCTTGAGTGGCTCGTAGACCACGAGATGGAACCGCTTTATATCCTGAAGGAATCTTGAGTTGATAGAGATCCATGGACGGATCTCACTGCGACCACAACGCCTTAGACATGAGCACTGCTAGCTTCCAGTGAGCGACCATGCTCACCTCATGTGCTCAATGGCTTGGTTGACTGACAATCGCGACTGCGTGAACAGCCACGCTGCGATGAGCGCTGCTGATCGCGAGCGGCCTGCAAGGCTGAATCAGACAGCATTAAGTCGTCAGATGAGCACGATAGATGGATGCAGGCTTGCTGAACATACCAATGGACCAGAACGCTCTGGTCTGCTGCTGTAGCGCGGTTGCTGTCCATTTCACACGCCATCAGGAGCTCCACAGCGAATGAATTCAATGCACATGCACGTACTAGAGCTGGTTGAGCACATGCAGAAGCTCTGGCAGCCGCAAGAAGAGGTCTTCGTCCAGAGAATCCTCTATGCGCACAGTCACAGTCTCTATCGACGTATCTTCCCTCTCACACTGGTGCTGAGGCGCGTCTGTCGCGCCCAATAGCGCCAGCACAAAGCCGATGCGCGCGTGTCTGAGCGCAGCAGTGTTGTGTGCTGCATCGATCGAGCCGATGAACAGCCGCTCGCTCATGCGCATGGGCTGGTCGTCCACCAACTCGTCCAATTCATACTCGTCCTCATCCGCCATCGGTACTGTATAGTATATTCCCCTCTGCAAGCTCATGCGCAAAACTTACCACGACATATGCGGTTACGAAGGGTCGACAGTGCGCGCGCTTCCTCATTCCCGGGCCCCTTTCAGCATTCTGGACGTGCGGAGGCGGGCGATCGATCGATCGGTCATGAGCTCCAGTGCGCAGCGCGGCCAGCTGAGCGGCGATGCCGAGGCCGAGCGGCTCTTCGACGCCATGGAGGAGCTGCACATGGACGACGACGACCACGCGCACCACGCGCTCGTGCACGGCGGTTCGCTCGGCAGCGGGTCCTCGGACGACGACTCGAGCGAGGACGACGACGATGACGACGACGACGACGACGACGTAGATGCGCATGACGAGGACGACGAGCTCGACGGCAGCGAAGAGGAAGCCAGCTGGATCGCGTGGTTCTGCTCGCTGCGCGAGAACAGCTTCTTGTGCGAGGTCGATGAGGACTACATTGAGGACGACTTCAACCTCACGGGGCTCAGCAGCATTGTGCCGTACTACGACTATGCGCTCGACATCATCCTGGACATTGAGACGCCCAACGGTACGTTGCGAACGGCTTGCGTTGCGCTGAGTTAAACGGCTTCTGACTACATGGCTAGATCAAAACCTGACGCAGATCCAGCAAGAGATGATCGAATCGGCCGCTGAGATGCTCTACGGACTCATCCATGCGCGGTACATCCTCACGACCAAGGGCATGGCCGCCATGCTGGAGAAGTACCAGAGCGTGGACTTTGGCCGATGCCACCGCGTCTACTGCCAGGGCCAGCCTGTGCTGCCCGTAGGCCAGTCGGACGTGCCACGTCACACGACAGTCAACGTGTTTTGCCCCAAATGCCGCGATATCTTCTTCCCAAAGTCGCAGCGTGCTGGTCGTACGTTGATACTGTATGACACATGGGCTCATAACATACAAACAGCTGATCTATTTGCTTTTGATTTGCTTGTAGAAATCGACGGCGCGTACTTTGGCACGACCTTCCCGCACGTCTTTCTCATGACGCATGCGCAGCTGGTGCCATCGCCACCCACGCAGGTGTACGTGCCTCGCGTGTACGGCTATAAGGTGCACAGCTCGAGTGAGTACTTCACGGGCAAGAAGAAGTGGGTGTCCTCGGGACGCGATAGAGAGAAGTACCGCAAGGTCATGCATTTGATTGACCGGTTGAAAGACGACACGAGCAGCACCAAGCCGTCGGCCGAAGGGCAATAGTAGCAAGACAAGTCTCTCTCTCGGCTGTTGCTCAGCATGTGGCGGTGTGATCTTCCTGACACACACGCTCCGTCCTTATTAGATGCATGAGAACCCATCGCTGTCGCGGTCCGGACGAAACACCATGGAGTAACAACGAGGGATACTGCTTTGGAAATGAACAGATTGAGAAGGTGACGTAGGCCGGCGAGCGGTGGTGGGGAATAATAGCAAGAAGTCCACAGTGTCAATGTAATCGTTGTACGTTCGTCCGCTGGTGTTGCTCTGATTGTATTTTACTTACGACGTCGAAAGCAGCGCGTCGACTTCGATCAGCACCCGGCCGAGCTTGTTGCGATATAAATGCATGGAGCAGAGAAATTCCTGCCCCTTTAACTGTTGCTCAAGATGATCGACGCTCAAACAATTTGACGACACAATGCGGGATTTTTTCTCAAGAGGTTGGTTTGTGGGCTCAGACTTGGTCGAACTCTCTGCGGCAGCCGCTAATTTGTCAACTAGATCGATTGGAAGCGCACGCATCAATGCAACGATGGCCGGACCAGCTAGAGCCCGCAAAGCTCGTGGGAGATGTTTACGCTTGAAAAACGGGTTACTTTGCACTGTAGCCTTGACAGTTCGACCATCGTCTAACTCAATCTTGATGTCGATGGCATATGCTGAGTCATTTAACTCGACGCCCACGAGATTCCCAATAACTCCGACGTGTGCTCCAGAAAAGGCATCCAGTGCATCACAAACATGATCGAGATGCCTGTGCTCAGTACCACAACAGGACAGGGTTTAGTTGGTATTTAAAAGCTGTTTTCCAGCACGACAAATGCGTTTACCTTCCAGGGATAATATTCAACTGAAACGCCGATACAAAATCGTCGACGCTTCCTGCTGGCATGATATGTCTCGGGCGGTAGCGTCCAGTTGCTAACCATGAGTCGCCACTGGGTGACGATACAACACACGGATCATGACGATCCATAAAACTTTTGGCGAAAAACATGTTGGCTCGGCATTCTTCAAAACAGTCGAAGTATGACGTTGCATCGTCCATATAAAGCGACGAAAACTCGCTTGTAGTCGCTTCTTCCAGCCCGTCCAAGCCATCAATGGACTCACCCGCCACAGTCGTGAGAGAATCGAGTGCTGTCCACTGCAGTTTAGTGAGCACAACCGCAATTCCTACCTTGAACTTGCCAAATATACTTGGTTGGGAACAATCGAGAACCTTAATAACGAGCTCGTTGGTCGAGCTGCGGTCTATCACCTTGATGAAACGGAAGGATCTTACATCGGCGATGATCGTACCATCACCATTTTTAGTTGTTGAATCTTGTATCTGTGAAGGACGATGCCGGGATCGATAAATCCTACCGACAAACGAAACCATTCCAACAAAATCAAAATATTTCGTGCCCTCGTCCACGTGTGGCACGTTCCGCTTGACAGACGGCCAGTAACGTGTGTCCAAAGTACTTGAAAATGCCCAAGGCAACCGCAAAATTGATATAGGGAGCTCTGCTGAAAACTCAGCATTATTCCTCGGTGAGTCAGAGCCATTACTATTTACCCCTTCAGCAATGGGAAGAGGTAGCACACGGATCGTTTCAAGAAGCTTCCAAGAGGTTTCTACGATTTGAAATAGCAAAGATTGATTATTCAATGCATAGCGCACAAGCCAAATGAAGTAAACGTCGAATTGATACCTCGAACGTGGCGCACATATCCTGTAGACAAATGCTCATAGAAAAAATCAACCGAACCATTAGATCGCAAATCGACCGAGTAGTCAGTTAGCTGAACCACATCGCCATCATTGATCGATAGAAAGTAGTGCGCGCACATAGAACCCGCGAACATGATTTCAACAGCAGCGTCTTGATCCACTGCGCCACAAGAATCTTTGTTAGCTGAGGCACTCTACAGGAAGCCTCATCTGTGCTTACCTAGCTTCAAGTGGAAAGCGAATGGGAACGGATGCGCTACAGCTGGATCAGCGAGATGCTTGAGTGACGACTTGAATTGCACAAGACCGACAAGAGGCGGAAACGACGATAGCGACGCATCAGCTGTTGATTCCACCAGCTCACGCACTTGTTGGATTGTCCGTAGCGAGTTGCCAACAAACAGATCAGTGCAGTATTCACGCTGCAAACTCCATTTGATACTTGATAAGTTTGTGTTTGCACTGTCTTCGGACGAATCAAGATCCAGCCAGTCATCGCTGTAGTAGTCCGAGAGGAGCGGGAGATAATACTGACGGCCGCCTAGCAATGGCGTCCTACTGAGAGCTCGTTTCTGTCGCTCAAGAGCTACCTTCGTGGTCTTGTTATGGTTCACAACGACTTCTTGAGAAGACTGTCGCATCACAGTCACCTGTCGCAGAACGCAGCGCACGCCGTCGTCATTCGCATCCAGAATACTCCAGTCCAGTACCTCTATCCAATCCATGGGCATCAACTGGCCTTTCCAGACGAGCGTATTGAGCGTTGGATCCAGTGCGCATGCCATCTAAACACACAAGACTCATGAGGCTCTTCGTTGTCTCAGGTACGGCGGCTCAAGAACAGCGCTTACAGTGTGGACGCCGTCACTGACGACCACATCGAACACATTCCATAACGGCGCTCCCAGATCTGTGCGCACTGCTGGATCGGCCACATCTTAACCAAACAAACGCAACAACGTGTCAATGAGCTGGTCCACCGCACAGCCCTGCAATACGCAATGCGCACATCGCAGCACTTCCAGCACTTGCAGAACGAAGATCTCTGTCTCCTGCTTCTGCTCCTGGTCGCTGTGGCTGCTCTGGCGCGTGGCTAGCGCCTCCACGCCGCTCGGTGTGATCTGCGGCATCGTTGCCATTGTGGGGAGTGAATGTTCGATACGAATTTGCCCTCCAACATACCGGTTTTCAAACCGGTATCGCGCGCGCTCACCCAATTTCGAACTGGAAGCTTGTCAAAAGACGGCCATGGCGACAGACTCTGTCAGCAGCGACGCGAGGGTCCGCAAGAGCGTGCGCTTTGCGGGAACAGAAAGCATCGCGTATGATGCAGAGCTGCCTGTGGTCGTGCATCGCGGCGGTGTCGGCCGTCAGCCATGGGACCAGAACCAGCTGAGAGATGCCCCGGACAAGAAGATGCTAAACAACAGTCTTTTGCTTGAAGCTCAAGCACGCGATCTCTATGTGGACGAAGGGCGATCACCATGTGAGCACCCTGACTTAAAGGACTTGCTCGAGCGATTGAATCGAGAGTATGCGCGTGAGCTGCTTGATGAGCTACGCACACGAGGCTTAACGCCGTTGGTTCTAGCAGCGGATGCAGATGGCGCGACTGCTGCTACACGTGCGGATCTGGAGCGACTCCGTGCACAGCTTTGTGTCGTTGACCTGATCTATGAACTCGCTCAAGTGCGTAGCGCTCGCAATAGCGAAGAAGATGAGACCAGCGAACTTGATTCTTTCAACGCGCAGAAGCTGCTGGCAGAGCTGGAAGACACGAAGGGCAATATCAGAAGCGTGAGCGACGTGTTGGCCAAGCTGGAGCTCGCGAAGAAAGACGTGGACGGCCTCGTGGACGACGGATACGCATTTGGACGGCGATTCCTGTCAGTCGAAGCCTATGTGAGCACGCTCTCGCACCCAGAGCTCTTTGAGCTGGCAGAGCAACGATCGTTGACGCTTCCAGAGTTGAGTAAGAGTGATGTCGCCAAGCTCAAGGTCTCCGATCGCGACCTGCGTGGCACGTACTCTACGGGCGCTGGCAAACAGCTGAAGAAGCTCACGCTGAGGGAGCTGCTCGTGGAAGCCCAGGCACGGGATTTGGAGATCAAAGATGCGAGGGACGCGAACGGGAAGAAGTCGAAGAAGGCGTGGGTTGCGATGCTAAAGGTAGGTCCTGTTTGTCATTCCAATTGCTGATGGATGCGCCTGAAATTTTCTTGTTTTGTAGCCAGTGCTGCATCAGGAGGCACTCCAGGCTAAAGTAATGGCGATCGTAGACCCTCCATTGCGCACTATGATTATAGAATCGCTCGAGCAGGAAATGCAGCAGCAACAGAAAGAGTTAATACTCCAGATTCTGCAGGAGTGTCTTCAAATCCCAAAAGAGCACAAAGAGCAAGCTGTCGGCACGTCTGATGTCAACATTGCAGTGGCCTCTGCACTCAACACGAGTCACACTCCAGACGATATTGTTCAGTGCTTTATGCGTTTGTTTGACCGGCTACAGCTGAGCTCAAGAGAAAGCGAGTCGAAAGAGACCGATGCCGCGACTGCTGATACCGACGAACAAATGCCCGAGGAAGAGAGAGCCTGACAAAATCGGAGGTAAATCAACGTCTATCATGTGCATTTGGATGGGAATGAGACAGAACTCAATGCCGTGTTGCGCTTGGATGGATCTGCAATGTGTGGACAAGATTCCTGTCGCTTTGCATGAGAAGAAAACGTGACGGTGAGCGAGCAAGCAAAATGGCTAAATATATAGAATCTGCGGTGGCGGAACGGCGATGGCTATTTTTTCTCCTCTCCCATGTGCACAGGTGACGAATACACGTCCGAAACGGCCCTCGCGGCGCCTTGAGAACGATCAAACCAGCGCACGCTGATCCAAGTGGTGGCTTCTGTCGCTTGGTGCTGTGTCCGCTATACCATCTGCACGGGAGATTGGTAGAAAGAGCAGCAATCGGTCCGCAGATCGCGAATGACAACGTCAAGGCATTCGAAAAGCATGTTCTCGCTGCCCCGCAAGTCTTCGATGAACACTCTACCACGTGATTCACAGCCACCGGCGCCATCACTCTCGCCCTCAGCGACTTCCGACACGTCATCACCTGTGTCTGAGGAAGAGCCGTCGCCTACATGCCGAACGAGCAATAACGAGAAGAAGAGCAGCCATATCTTTGCCAGAAGAAGTAGCAACACTGGCACGCTAGAGATGCCGCTTCCGCCGACCGTGCGAGTAAGCAAACGCAAAGCAATATTGTGGTGATATCGAGGAAGCTTGCACTCATGCCCTTCCGTGTGTGTGCTCGCAGGTGGATTTGTCTGCAGACAGTGAGCAATCTCGGCAGGCACGTGGCATGCTCCGAAGTATTCGCTCACTACACGTAGCCGAGAACCAGCACCATCGAACATTGACCCGTGACTTCTCACTCCAGCCGTTGCCAGTGTCGTCCATGTTGCTGGAAAACTGCTCGAGTCTCAAGGATCAATTTCTCAAGATCAAGGAACGCTTTTCGGCTCCACTGCCCGTGACGACACCGCGGGCAACGCCTACAAATGCCAACGAAGCCTCAGATCAACTACCAGTTCTAGTGCTTAACGGCGAATCAACAACTACACGGTCAGACTCAGACTCAAAAGCCTGCGCTTTGCAGGAAACACGGTCAAGTCCATCTAATGGGGTCCAGGAAAAAGATTCTGTCGTCCGATCAGACAGCGAGCATGCCACAACTGGTGATTCGAGTACCATCGACCACGAAGATTCAGCCAAGAGGGGAGATATCGAGGGATCTTTAAAAATCAGCTCTGATGAGGTAATGTGGCCGCCAAACACGCATGTGGAGCGCTGGTATGTCGAGGACAACTATTTCAAAGGGTCTATGACCTGCTGGACTATCGAGAAGGGAGCGGAGCTTGTGGCTCGAATTGCCAAGGTCGTGAGTGTCACAACGGCCTCCATGTCTTTGCGGATTAATCCCGATGTTTCATTGCAATGGATTGGGCGGCAGATCTGGGCGGTAACAGTATCACTACCGCTCACTCGATCCGGAGAGCTCAAAGACGATCATTTGGAGCTGGCGAGTCGAATCGATGAAGCTATCGCGGCCGAGGAGATGAAGCTTGCGCATGATCTTGCTTCAGAAGGGATTGAAGCAGGCAGCACCAGTACACCACGATCAACCAGCAAGAGCATTGTCCATCGATATACTCGATCGATCAACAACCAAGTGCCAACACTGGTGATTCGAGAGGATGAAGATCTATCTGCTGGAGATGACGCGACGGTCCGGTTAGCGCAGTTTGCAACGGCTAGTAGCTGTTCGATTGTGGCCCAAGAAGCCACAGCGGAGATAAATTCTACTGGGGTTCCTAGCGAAGCTGCTCGAGCCAGCAGTGCGGATGCCAACCCCAAAGCTAGCGGCAGCTCCATGAGCACACTGTTGGCAGACGAAGAAGATTTGGAATCTCGCGATGACTCGTCATGTCGATCACGCGGGACAAATGACGAAAGTGGCGATCCTCCGGTGGGACCACTGCCGCTTTCGTGGTCCATGCTTTCGCTGTCGTCACTGCAGTCTTCTAGCAATGACAACTCTGGAGGATCTGGCGTCTCGCTGACAACGACTCCATTACAGAACGGTGACGATGCCCGGTATACACCGGAGAAAACAGGCTGGCTCAAGAAGAAAACGGGGCTCAACTCATGGCAGCAGCGGTATTTTGAGCTCAAGGGCAATCGATTGTACTACTTTGGCAGCGAGACCGACGGCATTCCACGCGGAGCGATCATTCTGGACCATGCCCACGTACTTCGTGGTAAAGGAGAGCACGCTATGTCGTTCAGTATTACGACTTCCAGCGCGCAGCATCATCTGCAAATCATAAAGTTTTCCACGCGGATGTCGCACCAAATCCACCCGTACGGAGTTGCTTTGCTCTGCTGCAAGCTACTGGATGAGGAACTCACTAGTCTTGTTGTATTGTAGGCGAAAGTCCGTTGTACTGCGTGTAGTGCAAGAAGAGTCGGAAGACACTGTGTCGAGCTGGGTCACAGCACTTAACCGAGCCTCGTTCTACTGCCACATGACAACGAACCCATCGTCAGCATCTAACTCGTTCGCACAAACTCGATCGATCTCGTCTTCTCCAGCAGCGCGGAAGAAGAAAAGCGTTCCGTTCTACCGGCTGCGTTCGCCATCGTCGTCTGCGTCGTCAGTAGAGGAGCACGAGCAGCGCGCTGCGACCTGTGCAGGCTCGATTGACTCATCTACAGCACCGCTTTCGACTTTCCAGCATTTTGGCAGCGTCAAGTATCTGCAGGAGACCGATCCGTTATTATGGGAGATCCACCCGCACGATCAGCTTGCAATCCGCAAACGAGCTTCGTTGGCTCGCACCAAGGCCGACTACTTGACGATTCTCAGCAAATACAGCTCCACGTTCCGCCAGATTTTCCTGCCGAGGCCGCGACCGATCTCACTGGAGCAGACGCTACGCGACATTCTCCCGGAGCTGTTTATTATCAACAACATCCTCTACGGCGGTGGCGACGAAAACAACGGACTGGAGAACATTTTCGAGGTCCTGGACAGCTACATCAAGCGCTTTGCAAGCGCACAGGAAGAGCGAGTGCGAGCCGTGAGCACTTTGCTGCAAGCCTGTGCCCGAACGATCAGTGGCGGAGACTCGTATTTCGTCGTTCACAGTCTGCTGGGTAACCCGTTCATGATCATTCGTCCTGCGGAAGCGCGTGGCCATCCGATCGAGATTGAGATCTCGCCTACAAGTCCGTGCCAGTTCCTCATCACTGTGTTCAGCGCATTCTCGTTCCACCACGTGGACGATGTTGAAAACTTTGGCGATACGAGCGATAGTGCGACGATGACGCCCGAGCCGCTGCTGCGTGTGAAAACGTATCACGTCCAGGAGTTCGACTTTGCCACCGGCAAGTCGTCTCGCTGGGTGCGGATACGAACCGAAGGCATGAAAGAGAACGGATCGCCCGACACTCGTCGCCGATCGAGTTGGCGAAAACGCGACGGATCGGAAAGCGGAGCGTTCGGTGCGCTACTAGACGCACTTTCATAGCGATCATTTCGACTGTATCGCTAACACGTATGGCTATGAGTATCGTCGAGTGAGCCATGGCCTTGGCAGCGTCCGCGTCGTTCAGCAGAGGCAACCCGTAGTATACCTGGCAATCAGCAGGACGTTTTCAATTCCAGCGAAGGCTTCAAATGCTGTCAAGACGCATAAGACTTTCACAACAACAGCTTTCAGACGCTACCAGAGCAGACCGAGAGATTCATGTGGCATAGCGTAGCGAATCAGCAGCACGATGCCGTCGATATGTCTGTTGTAAAACAAATAGAACCCCAGGTTTTGAGGCGAAAGGTTTAGTCACTTGTGGACAGAAGCAGTGGCTCCATTCGGACCCACAATGTGCGGTTCACGCCGTGGCAAAAAGGCCGCTGATCCATCAAATTGGCATGGATGGCACGTATTCCCGTGGTCGAAAGGTCTGCCAACGAGATCAAAGTCTCGCTGTTGCAAGTACCACTGCGCAGATTCTGCAACGCTCGCGAGTGCTCGGGATGGACTTGCATTGTCAGCATCCAGAACGCGACAGACACGTCATCTAGATGACCGATACCAGCTAACCGCTTGCGATTCTTTGCAATAAACTGCGCACAGTCAATTGAGAGCACGTAATGCGGTCCATTTGCATACGGAGGCAGTTCGCTCATGGGATACTCCTTCTTTGAGAGGAAGTTCTTGTGGAAAGGGTCCCGAACTGGTACCATTGGGCTTCCAAACTGAGTTGCCCACACTTGACCGGCATAGTAGCGAGATCTTGGGGCGTGGTCATATAGAGTTTTGGCCAAGTCGTTCACGCGAAGATAGATATCGTCGTCTGCGATCATGACGTACTTGGGAGATAACCGTCGGTTGGTGATGAAATGCATGAACTCGATTGTCTTTTGAACCAGCCGATAGTACGAGTCGTCGCAATCCAATTCATGCGTCAGCAGGTCTTTAAAGTGTTGGCGTTCCAGTTCGATCGCTCGATGCTGAGCTGCAGAAGTCGTTGTGGCATTCGGTCTACAGCCGATGAACAAGATCTCGACGCCTGAGACTAGAGACTCCTTTCGAGCCCAAGTTTGCCGAATGGTTTGGCGGTAGTTGAATCCATTTAACACACTTGTTTTAATGCCGATAACCAGCACTTGCTGCTCATGTGGTTTGCTGGTGCGAGATTGAGTGATTGCTTCGGCTGACTGGCCATCTGCATCCACTGTCTGCTCCTGAACACTCTGATTGGCTTGATACTGCTGAGCCCACGTGAGTAGATCTTCCTGAACGTGGCTCTGATACAACATTGTCATTTGCTTGTGGAACTCCTGTTGCTCGACTGCGATGAACGTTACGAGGTCCGAGGCGGCAAAGCTCGGGCCAGACTGCTGGTCTCTTGGCACAAGAACGAGTCTTGCTGAGTGCGTCCCGAACTGTAGACCATGGACATCGAGACTGACGTCATTTGTCTCCAGCAGTTGACAGTGGACTCTGTCTCCGTCGACTTCCACGCACATGGATGTTCGACCGCCCTCCAGTTCGCTTAGCTGCTGAACCGAAGAGATCGCGAGTCGACTCTTGAAATGCACCGGCGAATTGACCGCAGTCCCTTCAATGGGGAACATGATCAGTAGCTGCGCTTGGCGCAAGGCTTCGGTGAGTCCAGCTTCCACCAGCGGCAGCCATGACAACAGCACCACCACAAGCACAAACATTGAAAAGATCGCGAATGGAAACATCGGATTGGTGGATATCAGATTATTAATCGAGTGGTGATTGGTTAATATACGACATTAACTCCAATACTGGACTGTGTTTCCATTTCTTCATTCCTCATCATGGCTGCAGCAGTCGAGTGCGTCTCTCTCTCTCTCTCTCTCTCTCTCTCTCTCTCTCTCTCTCTCTGTCGCTCTCTCTGACGCTCTAGTTGTCTGAGGAGCGTGGCTCTATTGTGGTTGCCTTGTCTGTATCTAGATCTACGCTCAAGCCGCTGGAGATACTCAACAGAGTGCTGCGTGAGAAGCTGCCGCACGTTCTAGCGCATGTACTGGAGCACATTGGCACGACGGTAGGTCGCAGTCTCTGGACTGACTGAAGCGCATTCTCACCCACAAGAGACTCTGCCTTGTGCATCAGGAGCCAGTCTTTTCCCAGACAGAGAAGCAGCAGCTGCAAGACATGCTGGGCTTTAGTGCGCTGGAGATCGACGCCATGGTGGCTGCTGCCACACAGATCTTCCACGACGCGCACATCTTTGGCCATGTGAGCACGCGCGATCTCGTCAACGGAGGCGTGCACGACGACGTGATCACGCTCGTGGACAAAGTCTGGCGCAAGAAGAGCAAGCAACGTGCTGGAGATACGCCAGTGGCTGCTGCAGTGATCGACCAACGCGTTCCACTCGTGTTGCAGGACACCAATTGGCGTCTGCATCTGGAAATGGGCCACAAGCAGCTCAGTGGTCAGTCCACTCCCTCAGCGCTTTTCCAACTGAGCATCACAGACCCACAACGCACTCAATCGGTATGGCTTCATGGGTTACTCTGTTGATGCCATTGAGACTCACTCATTCCGCTGTATCAGAGCGAGAAGCTGGATCTCGAGTTCTCGCATGACTCGCTTCGGTCGTTCCTCAGTCAACTCAACGCCATGCAGACGCAGATCGATGGGCTATCATCCGCTTCTTCTTAGCGATGTGTCATCAACTACGTAGTTACGCTGTCACTGTCCTTCATTTGCTGTCTCAGTTACGCCAGGAAGACCTTTTCATACACGGCTTCCTGCACAGGCAGGAGCTGCTGGAACGTGTCAATATTGGTGTAGTGCGCCATGTTGCGCGAATGGCCCTTGGCGAACAGGTTCTCAAACGTTTCTTCCTTGCGCGTGTACTCGCGCTTGAGATGGTCCTGGCCGAACAAATGGTGCACGCGCGTCTCATGCAACCGCACGACCACGTGGTCCAGGCGCATCCAGTACCGCGCCAGGACGTAAAATCCGGACGGCATCACGCGCTAATGAGCAGCAAACACAGATGAGCGAGAGTCCTCCCGCTAAACGCATCTCGATGGACTCACCACTTTGATGGACATGGCCGAGACGCCGTGATCGTGTAGCTCGTCTTCATACAGACCGACGTCGTCAAACCAGAGAATCGGTTCGCGTTCCTTGAGCTTCTCGAGGTCAATGCGTTCTGTCGTGACTTCTGCACGCACGTCTTCCGTTCGCGTGTATACGCCTTCGGCCGTACGCTGTAGACGCTGGAGCGTGCCCTTGTAGTCGGTCGTGTACGTCCAATCGTATGAGATATCGAGCTCCTTGACGTCTTCACTGCAAAACACGACGACGTTTAATTAGCAAACGGCAGAGCGGCAGCATTGCGATTCGTACGTACGCGTTGGTGTTGTGTTTGGCGACCGAGACCTTTAGCTGCTGGTTCGCAATGATATCGGCGGCCTGGTCGCTCTCAGGTGGCTTGAAATGCGCGCCCTTGAGCGCCTCGACGGCCAGAAAGTTGTAGCACAGGCCGCTGGGCTCATGACAGAACAGCAGCTGGTTGTTGCCAAAGACCATCTCGGGCGGCGTCAGCTTGGCTTCCTCTCCAATGCTACAAGTGTCATCTGTGCATCAGCACAGCGGCCTTCGATACCTCAACAGCACCGCCACGTACCGATCCACGATCTCAATGGGCGTGATATGCGTCTTGTTCGAGCCGATGACCCAGTCCTGGAGCCGGATGCCCTTGAACTCGACCGGGTCGGCCTGTGCGTCCAGGCGGTTCTCGCGGCGCGAGTCTCCCAGGTACTCGAAGGGTCCAGAGCTTGCGCCCTGCTGGCTCGTGGCCGTGAGCTTGCCCAGCAGCTCCGTCGCGCCCGTGTCTGCGTGGTAGAACCCGAGCATTGTGCCAATGGGGGCACGAGTATCAATGCATAGGCGAGTACATTATGTCGGGAATTACTACCCCATTCCATTCCATAAAAGATTACCGGTTATTTTAGTACCGGTATTTTCCGGACAACTCGTCAGAACAGACGGTTTTTGCGCATCAAAACCTAAAGAGTTCAGAGCCGAGACTCAGGGCCACACGACGGCGTCGCCAGCCATGTCTCTCTGTGTGACGCCGGCCGATCGCAACGACCATGACGACGTTGAAAGCTTGGCGTACTTGCCGGTCGAAGGCCGCGATTCGCACGTGAGCTCCGTCAATTTCCTGTTCCCGCAGCCACGCGACTCACTGCGTGTGGACTCGATGCCGTTGGGAGTTCCGCCCACGGGCCTTTTCGTGCAGTATGCAGCCATCGGATGCGTCGTGGGGCTCTTCCAAGCACTGGTCTACCCGTTCTTCAAGATATACCTCAACATGGACGAGTACGCGGCCGAGTCGGCCGATCAGTGGATGGCTCTGCCGTGGATCCTCAAACTCGGCTTTGCTGCGATCACGGACTTCGTGCCCGTGCGAGGACTGCGGCGCAAACCCTACTTTTACGCTGGTTGGGGTGTGTGCCTGCTAGCTGCCTTTCTGATTGTGGTACTGCCCATGGAATCGGCGTATTCGAAAGACCGCAATGCGAACGCAGCGTCCGCGGGTCCAAAGTACATCGTGCTCTTTGTATTGGCAAATATCGGTCTAGTGATTGCCCACGTCGCTGCCGATGGCATCATGGTCGCTGTGGCGCACCACGAAGCGCAGGACAGTACCACCAGCTCCTGCGGATACACTGTCACGCGCATGTTTGCGTTCCGAGCGCTGGCTCAATGCCTTACAGAGCTGCTCGTGGGTCTGCTCTGCAATGACGGCTCCTTCGGCGGGTCCTTCCACTGGGCCATGCCTGTGAACGCGGTCGTGATTCTCGCGATGCTCGCGAGCTGTGCAGCGATCACAGCCACGTGGTTCTGGATCGACGAGTACTACATCGCCATGACGCTATCGCTGCGCGAATGCGTGCACGCGCTCTGGAAGATTTCGCAACAACGCGCGATCTGGCAGCTCATGATTTACACGTTTCTCACTCGGATCTGCTTCAGCTACTATGCGTCCTCAGCCAAGGCGATCTATGAGTACTCGGTGCCTATCGCGCCGCTGACGAGCAATCTGTTCGACGCCATCAATGCCGGTGTCTACGCTGGAACAGCCATGCTAATGCAGCACTCGTGGTTCGTGCAATTGGGCTGGAGACGCACGGTATTCCTCTCTGTCGTCGCATCCAGTTTGGTCACGTTCATTTCGACGCTGTTTACCGCGTTCAATCTGCTGCGGTTCGCATTCTTCCTGCTCACGTTCGAGCAAATCGCCGCATTGTGCGAGGCGCTAGCGTACTACATCGTGCTCTTCGCGATTGTGGACGTCGCGGAGACCGGCTACGAGTCTTCGTGCTTCAACATGATCACGAGCGTTGGGAATCTCGGCATCGTGTTTGCTGTCACGCTCTCGCAGAGTATCGGTGTGCACTTTGACCTGGATGAGTCCGAGTACGAGAACGATTCGGGCAAAGCGCGGCATCGCGTGGTCTTTTGCGTGGTCGTGATGCTCATAGTGCGGTTGCTGAATATTGTGGCGCTGCCATTGCTTCCAGACCACAAGCAGCACGCTATGGAGCTCAAGAAAGGCGTTGATTCCGAAGGACGCAAGCGGCATCGTCGTCCAGCGCTATGTGTGCTCAGTGGCATGGCGCTTGTGCTGCTCTGGGCTGTGCTCATGACCGTCTTGAGCACGTTCAAGACAACTGCGTGCTTGCCGATCGCTGGAGGAGACGGATGCTGATTGAAGGCGTCGTAGTATGTAGTAAGAGATCGTGTGTATTGGATAGGTGCTACAACGTGAATTCGGGTTTGGACTTGCTGACCTGGACCTGGACGGGCACAGGCACAGCTGGCGTTGTTGGGTTTTGAATACCGACGGGCGTGCGTGTTGCTGCAGCAGCAGTGGCAGAAGACGACGCTGCGATTCGAGGCGACAAGATATCCACGCTGTCGTTGTCTTCGTCCTTATCGTTTGAGGCCGCCGCTGCCGCCTCCTTTTCAGTGTTTCGGTTCTTGAGGCAGATGCGCACAGAGATCACGATCGACAGCTACACACAACCAAAGCAGTGAGTATCGCAGTCAACCTGCACACCTTCGGAGAAGAGACGCACCACTGTAGCCACACCACCACCGATTGTGAGCAGGAGCCGAGTGTACGAGTACTTGTCGCACTCGGGCGGATTCCGCCAGTCTCCTGTGCACGCACAGTACTTGGTGCCGTCGCTATTGGTCTTCACAACGCCGCGAGTCGAGCTGCAGCTGGTCACGGAAGCCGTCGTCCCACTGCTTGCCGTGCTACCGCTAGTGCTGGCACTAACAGTGGCGATGCTGCTGGCAGTAGAGCCATGCATAGTGCGGCTACTGGTACCACTGGCAGCCGTACTGCTGGTGCTGCTTGTGGCTGTACTGCTGGTGCTGCTTGTGGCTGTACTGTCCGAGGACGATGTCACGGTGCTAGCGCTGGCGGAGTCGCATGTGGTCGAGCTGCTACTGGCGACCACTGCAATGGTGTACTCGGTTGTGACCTGGCTGCATTCGTCAGCGCCCCAGCCGCGCAAGCGGATTGTACCAGCCTCGTCTACACAGATGCTGAACGTACTGCCGGACTTGGTGGCCGCCGTGCTGGCGTTAGTCACAAAGTTGGTCTGCTGCTGGTTGGTCTGCAGGAACTCGTACGTGACGCTTGAGACGCTGCTGAACGTGAACGAGATGGTCGTGCCGGCCGTGGCCTGCGCTTTGCCATTGGTGGAGTAGCTCACGCCTTTGGAGTACGTCGGATCGCCGTGGCTGAACGAGCACGAGTAGCAGCAGATGCCCGAGACCACGCTGCACTCGGAGTGCACAAGCGGGTCGTATGTCACCGTCGTGGTCTTGGGGTCTGTCTGACTCAAGCACGTCGCGCAGCAGGTACCACTCACAGGAGCAGACAGCGCCAGAAGAGACAGGAGCAGAAGCACTGTATACGCGATGAAATCGGAAGAAGCCGCCATTGCTCCGGTCATGCGCTTGATGTGCGTCTGCCAAGGTCTCAGATCGTGGGTGCATGATTTTTCATGTGGGCCACATGATTTTATCCAGTTTGGGTTCGCTCTGCCGCAAATCTGATAACGGATTTTTCATGATAAGATATGAGAGGTTTGAGTAGATATAGCGTACACTACATTATCGTGGTGCAATGTTGAAGCTTGACATGCGAAAACCCAACGACCATGCGAAAATAGAGAAGAATACAAGCTGCGTCAAAATAGGGATGATGTTCTTGCACGCTGAAGCAGCAAGCGCTCTATGGCGATCTCTGGAGAGTGTCTTCGTAATTCGGCACTGCATCTTGGCAAGGAGGGACGCTTCAACCGCTAGATAGGCTTCAGTGTTCGGCGTGCCGCGGCTCAGTCCATCGATTCGCTGCGGCCATGAGCACGTCCGTGATCGAGATGGCAGGGTTGCGCTTCACCAGGCGCTCGCTGCTGTCGCTCTGCGCTCGTATGGCCACCAAGAGCACCACACACGCAGCCACTGCGAACTTGGGCACCGAGACGCTCGTCATCTTCAGGCGGCAAATCTGGAACTGAATAAGATCGCCATATTGTCCCATGGCGTTTTGTACCATAATCCAGGTACAGGCCCAGGCCATGTCGCACCAGTTAGGACACTAATCTAGGACGTCTTGGGCTCCAAAAGACACACAATAGCAGCATGGCGTCGCAGGAGACAACAGCGGCATTTCTGACGGAAGTCGAGCCGTACGGAGCCTCGCGTTGCCTCTATCCTTCAAAGATGATGCTGGATTTCCACTGGACTGACTGCTGCAATGCTGTAGACCGTCCCAGTCCGTGCACCCAAGACCTTACGAGCATGATCCCGAGAAGGGCTTCACAATGGACATCATGATGATGATGGACATGGAGAAGGCGAGTCAGTCAGCTGCTGCTGTTGTTGGGTCTCTGTTAGCAACTCACAGAGCTCTACTAACGCTCTCAGGTCAGCTCGCTGCGGAAGGAGTTTCAGCAGAAAGAGACCGGACTTTCCATCGCTGAGTTCGTGTTCGTCATGATGCGGTTTGTGCAGGCCACATCCCAAAGCGACGAGCATTTGCGTCTACGCGATCTATCGGAGCAGCAACTGGTCGCGAATCTGTGCGAGCTGTTCGCGCAGATTGACATCAACGGCGACGGGTCCATGGAGTGGGAGGAGTTCACGTCGTTCATCGTCGAGACAGGCTTGACAGCCAAGAGCCACCAGCCCAACTCCATCCAGCACTACCACCACGTGCCATGGGAAGACGCGTCCAAACACAGCACATTCATTGATCAGGTGTGTTTGTGCTCTGTCGTTTGTCTGTGTATGTGGGGCAACCATTGACTACTGGTTTCAGATTTACTACTTTCCGTCGAACGATATCGTGGCCGTGCTGGAGAACTGCGGTTCGCTGCTCAAGCTGTACAATTCCAACTGCGAACTCTCGCGCACGATCAGGTCGCCTGACGGATTTGTCACTTGTGCAGAGCACGTCTCGAGAGTGAGCAACTGCCTGCGCTGGGTCTCTGCGTTGTACTGGAGCTGAGATCGTTTGATGGAGCAGCACAACCAATACGTTCTCGCCTCGTCCGATCTGCAATTCCGGTTCTACGACGACACGAATCTACGGCTGATGAAGAGCTGCCACACGCCCATGTCCCAGAACTGCCTCAAGTGGTATCCAGAGTCCAGCACACTATTCTCAGCCGGAGTGAGCGGGATCGTGTACGCGTGGGACGTCGACCGCATGGAAGAGAAGCATCACATGGGCGGCGAGGCCAACGGCCGCGTACTCACTCGCTCGCATGACGACATCGTGCTGGATCTCCTCAATGTGCGTGTTGCAAGGGATTTCGACGGAGCCTTCTTCTGATCGATTCTGCCTGTAGCTACCAACGCTCGAGTCGCTGGCATCTGCAAGTATGGACCGGACCATTCGTCTATGGGACGTCCACACAGGCAAACACAAGCAGCAGTTGGACGGCCACACCAAGGGCGTTCGGTCGCTGGCTTACTCGCCCGAATACCGCTTTCTCGTCTCGGCTGGGTTTGACTTTGACGCGTTGGTCTGGAACCCGTACGTTGACCAGCTCATTCTGCGGCTGCATGGACACAACAACAGTCTCTGCGGCGTGGAGATCATTCCAGACACCCCACAGATCATCACAGCCGACGTCGACGGCGTGTTTAAAGTATGGGACATCCGCAACTTTGCGTGCATGCAAACGTTCAGTGCTGAGAACATGGGCGAAGTCAAGAAGATCATCACCGTGACCTCACAGAAGCGCATCGTTGCTGCTGGCAAGAAGGTAAGCTGTTTTTATAGCACGCTGGGTCATGGAGTCTAATCGCACGCTGCGTTCTTCCGCTCTAGTTGACGAAATTTGATTATGAAAAGCTGGAAAACCCAGAGCTCACAGACGATCATCCAGTATTTAGCGCTATCTACAACCCGACGTCGCTGTCATTCATCACAGCAGCAGGGAAAGACGTCAAGATATGGGACGCACGACTGGGGAAACTGCTGCGAGTGTATCGGTAAGCTGCTCGTCTGTGATCGTAAACGCTCTCAAGCTTAGTGAAATCATGGAAACAGCGGACTCAGTGCCACAGATTTAACCTGCGTGTGCCTTGACTTTCGGGAGCGCAAGTTTGTTGTTGGAGACCACGGTAAGACTGGCAGCAGTCCTTGATTATCTATTGCTTCACTACTGACGATCTCGCAGAAGGCAACCTGCAAGTATTCGACTACCTTAACGGCTCGCACATGAAATCGTTCGCGTACCCAGAGAGCGAGAATCGAGCGCACATTTCAGAGGTCACGCGGGTCTGCTACTGTGCTGAGCATATGAGTGTCATCAGTGGATCCTGGGACTGCTGCATCAACATCCACGACGAGAGCGATTCCGAACGCGGCATTTTGCTCCGGCGGATGGTCGGTGGCCATTCCGCCGACATCACAGCGTTGCGCTTCTCGTACAATCTATCGCTTGTGGCGTCCGGAGCATCCGATTCCTCACTTCAGATCTGGGATTACGAGTTTGGACGGCTCGATGGCACGTGCATCGGCCACGTGAGCGGGATCTTGGCGTTGCAATTTTTGGATCCGTTCCCGCTGCTTTTATCGACGGATAACAGCGGCAATCTCTGTGTGTGGGCAATGCGATCATCGCGGTATAAATGCAAGTGCGTCTACCGGGTCCGCAACCAGCGCGGCGTGAATGTTGGCGGCGGCATCGCGTCAGTCAATTGCCTCGCGACTCACTCTGAGCGCGATCCGGATGACGAAGCCTGTTTCCATACCTATCTCTTGATTGCAGGCGACGATAAAGGATCCATCACAGTCTGGAACATTCTACCGCTTCTACTGCAATTAGAGCAAGATTTCCAGCTCCAGAGCCTCGAAAAACCTATTGAATGTGCAAACCCACAGCGGAACTTACGTGTAAACGCCTCGGGCATGGTGCGCAAGGTTAAGAACGGACCGGAATGGACAGCGTTTTGCAGTCGAGACCCAGCGACAACTTTTTTCTTTCCCAGCGGCATGCCGCTGCTCCAGGACTCGTCTATTGTCGAACGGCTGCATCAATGGCGCGCTCATAGCGATGTGGTGTACTCAGTCGAGATGATCCCGGAGCCTCAGAGTCTGATCACGTGCTCTTTTGATCGACGCGTCAAGATCTGGACACTTGAGGGCGAGTGCCTCGGCATTCTCATGCAGGGCGACACGCAGATCAGTAAGCGGCCGTGGAAGTTCTCTGTGGACTACGAAGCCCGTGAGCGGAAGAAGGAATCGTCTGCGGCGCATGTAGTGGAAGATGTCCATCAACTGATCCAGAACCAGTGCGACAGCCGAGAACAAGCCCAGCGTCGTCGACAAGAGCGAAGAGAAGCAGCAGCTGCAGTTGCCGCTGGAACGACGAATGAGTCTTCAGAGCAGAGTGTGCTTGAGGATATCTCACGAACGTACCTGCCGCCCATTCTGCCTGGTCTTCGTGGCGGTCGACTGCAAACTGGAAGCGCAAATGGTCAACCGCTGCGCAAGACCCCGCGTCGAAAGCCAGTAAATGCTGTCACTGCTGGGCGATCTCTTGTGGTCGTAAGTCCTCGCCATTTGAAACTCATGAACCGAGTTTCGTCATCCCAATGACTGAGTGTGGACACCATTGACGTATTTAAGAAGAGGATCTGAGAGCCAACTGCGTTGCAATATGAATCATTTAGTCTTCTAGGCAGCTTTGGGATTAGAAGAACGGGTTCTTGGCTGCACCACCGCCCTGCGTTGATGATCCTAAGTTAACAAATGGCTGGCTGAGACCGCCAGTAGCCTGAGGCTGTTGTTGTTGCTGCTGGTATTGCTGTTGCTGGTTCTGGAATCCCATGGGGTTCATGTTCATGCCGCCAGCCATCGGGTTCATGCCCATCGGCTGGGCACCAAAGCCCATGGAAACTGCACCGCCTATCAGACATTTACAGCGTCAGTTTATCACCATTCCAAACAGCCAGCAAAGCAGGCTCCGTGTACCTGGGAACATGCCACCGCCCATCATGGGGTTTATACCCATTGGGGCAGCTCCAGGAGCAGCACCGAACATCTGAGGCTGCATGAACTGGCCCTGGCCCGGCTGCATCATCGGGTTGTTCATCACACCCATCTGAGGCTGCGCACCCATCATTGGGTTGTGCATCATGCCCATTTGCTGCTGCATGGGGTTCATCATGCCCATTTGAGGGTTCATCATGCCCACGCCTTGGCCCATCATAGGGTTCATACCCATGGGAGCTCCCGGCATCATGCCTTGCTGTTGCGGGAAGCCTCCTTGCTGGGCTGGTGTCGCCGGAGGACCAAAGCTGGCCATGATGTTTGCCATCTTGTTCACGTGCTGGTTGGCCGGAGCCGCTGGCTGCGGTGCGAACGCGTCGTTAAAGCCAGCACTGCTGCTGGCCTGCGAGCCGCTTGAGCCGCCAAACGATGCCCACTCGTCCTGCACAGGCGCTGGAGCTGCAGCCGCCGGGGGCGGAGCCAATGGCGCAGCAGGGATAACGGGCGCCGGCTGCGCCGACTGCGGAGGCGACGCAAACGCATCGAACGTGATAATGTCGTTGACCACAGGCGGTGCAGGCTTAGCAGCCGGCTCAGGGCGACGAGAGGATGAGCTGGTGCGTGCAGAGGATGACGACGCAGAGCCCGAGTTGGTGCGCGATCCCGTGCGCGAGTTGGACGACCGCTCGTTGCGACGGCTGTGGCGCGAGGATCGGTCATCGTCAGAGCCATCGTCATCCGAGTCGCCGCCATGCTTGCGGCGTGGGGGCTCTCCATGCGAGATGAAGCGCTTGCGCTCGTACTTTTCGCGGATCCACATCTCTTTCTCACGCACAGACGAATGCTCATTCGGCACGCGGTAGTCGCGGGGCACATTGGCCTCGTAGTACTCCTTGGCGCGCGCATTGCCCCACTTTTGCATTTGCTGTAAGCGTCGCAGAATGGACGTCAGTTCCACGGTCACAGCGCTCAATACAAGCAGGAAAGCAACGCACCGCCACTTGCTCTGCCGTCCATGAGTCCAGGTTCACACTGCGCACGAACGTGAGGTGCACGCCCAGACTGCGGTGGATACCCGAGCACGCGATGCAGATGAACACGCCCAAGTTGATCGACGCCCATCGCGGTCCTGCGCGCAAACAACAGAGACATGAGCGCTCGCTACAACACGATCTTTTTGCGGATGAAGCGCGTACCTCGACAGCCGCAGTCGGCGCAGAATTTGTTCTCCTCGCGCTTGGTGAGCTCGTCCAGGATCTTCTTGAGCTTGACCTGGTCGTCCGGGCCCTTGGCGCTGCGGCTCATGGCGGCGCAGGGACAGAGAGCGGAGGGACGGAGGAGCTGCTGGTGCCGACTGCCACGCGGTCGGTCCTCTCGGCGGAAAAAAATCTGAAACTCCTCTCTGGATCAAGGGACGCGTTTCATCCAATCACCCAAAATCCCAAAACATCAAACTTGTAATAAGACAACATATTAACGGTACCCTGGGTTTAAGGACAACAAATGGATTTACAGTTGCATTTTACAATATAGTCACGTGGCACAGTACCATGAAGACGTTAAAGCGAGGTGTATCTTTGACACTTGGGTACTTGAACGCATGACACTCTGTCCATGTAAGTGATGACACTAGGACGAGATGACTGTAGACAGCAGCATGGCTGACCATAGAAGTCGCTTGCGAGAGTCCATGTAGCCAGCATGTGCGAATGAGGAGGATGGATGGAGATGCTCGGAAGCCGCGCATCTCCATGCGACTTGCGCCAATATGCTGTGAGAGAGACAAGGGCCGCGTGCGCATCAAATTGAATCCCGAATCACGAAGGTTAGCGAACACAACTTCAATCACGATTCTCGTCCTGTGCAAAGGCATCGTGACACGCAATTGCCCAACCTAGACACGTCACTTTCCCTCGCTTCAAGGACATCAGTATTATTTCAAAGCAACTTCAACTCTCGCTCCAAAGCAGTCTCTAATAAGATCAGGGTATCTGATCGGTCCATGTCACTATTTAGATAAATTACTAAACCGAGAATCTTCACTTGTAGGTGATTGTGCCCACAAATAAAATGGCTCATTTGCTCATTCGCCAGACGAAGCTCAAGCCAAGAAGGACACAAGAATGGCGACTCGGCAGTTGGTCCGTGACGGCTCGCAGATCGTGGGCGACATGCTCGAAGGATTGGTGCGTGCGCAGCCGCATCTCGTGCTGGTGCAAGACCAGAAAGTGCTGCTGCACCGGGCCTTTAGCTCGATTCGCGAGCATCAGGTCACACTGCTCTCGGGCGGTGGCTCGGGCCATGAGCCGGCGCACGCAGGCTACATTGGCGAGGGAATGCTCACGGGCGTGATCTGCGGCGGTGTATTCGCGTCACCCACGACGCAGCAGGTGCTCACGGCCATCCGCATGGTCGCGGGCCCCAAGGGCTGCCTTGTCATCGTCAAGAACTACACTGGCGACCGTATCAACTTCGGGCTCGCGGTCGAACAGGCCAAGGCCGAAGGGCTGCTCGTGGACATGGTGGTCGTGGGCGAAGATATCGCTGTCGTGAACGCCAACGCCGGCCGCCGCGGCCTCTGCGGCACCGTGTTCGTGCACAAGCTGGCCGGTGCCGCCGCGCATGCAGGCCAGGACCTCGCGTCCATCGTGCAGCTGGTGGAGGGCGTCACGACCCAGAAGAAGCTGGGCACGATCGGCGTGGCCATCAAGCCATGCACGCTGCCAGGCCACGAAGACCACTCGCGTGCTCTCGGCCAGCACGAGATGGAGGTCGGACTGGGTATCCACGGTGAGCCAGGTCTCGAGAAGCGCGAGCAGATGGAAGTGCCAGCTTTGACGGCCATGCTCGTGGACAAGATCATCACGGATGCTTCGCCCGTCAGCCTGGCGCTTGGTGCTGGAGCCAAGTGCACGCTCATGGTGAACAACCTGGGCTCGACGACAACGATGGAGTTATTCGTGGTCGCCAAGTACGCCATCCAGGCGCTCAAGAACGAAGGGATCGAGGCCGAGCGTGTGCTTGTGGGTCCATTTATGACGGCACTGGATATGGGCGGCTTTTCACTCACACTGTGGAACTCAAACGGCGATGAGAAGCTGTTGAAGCTGTTCGATGCGCCGACAACAGCGACCGGATGGAACTACACGCCGTTCAAAGCCGACGGTCTCGACAGCCCGTTTGTCACGGCGGAAGTGCCTGCCGGCGTAGAGAAGAAGAAGGGCTACGAACGCCCTGCAGCGCTAACACCCAGCGGCGCTTTGCTGGAGAAGGCTATCCAGAGCGCATGCGCTGTTCTGATCAAAAGCGAGCCAGATCTGACGTCGTGGGACGCCAAGGTCGGTGACGGCGATTGCGGCACGACCTTTAAGAGCGCGGCCGAGTGCATCCTGCACGACATGAACGACCACTACCCGCTCAACAATGCAGCTGAGACGCTGCTGGCTATTGCCGCGTCAGTGGGTCGCAGTGCCGGCGGCACGTCTGGCGTGCTTTACGACATCTTCTTCACGGCCGGTGCGCTCAAGATGGAGAGCTTCAAGGAGTCGAGCGCCGAGGCCTGGGTCGCCAGCTTCCGAGCCGGTATCGCTGCCATCCAGAAGTACGGTGGCGCTAGCGAGGGATCCCGCACGATGCTGGATGCGCTGTTGCCCGCCGAGCGAGCACTGAACGACCCGTCGGCTGATGGCAAGGCTCTGATCGCAGCCGCTGCTCGTGCGGCTGAGACTGGCGCTGACGCCACCAAGAATATCTCGACCAAGCTGGCGTTTGGTCGTGCTGGCTATGTCGGTGAAAGCTTCGGTGCTGGCATCCCGGACCCTGGCGCCAAGGCCGCTGCGTTCTGGATCGCAGCCATCGAGCAGGCTGTGCACAACAATTGATCTGATTCCGTTGATTATCTTTCTCTAGTGCATGCGTCTAATGTGTTAATGTGACTGGTTGATCCATGCTGCGAATAGCAAGCAAGCGTCAATGGGAGGGACTGGTGGAGGCTGTTTGTTCAGTTATAAATTAACGAGCGTGCCTTGGCGTCGCTCTTGTTGCGGAAGGCTGGAGAGAAGTGCGCGTGGGGGTGATAGCGATACAGGCTCTCGCGACGGCCGGTGCCGTCGTAGCCGCCAAACGGTGACATGCCAGCAGCGCTGAAGTACGACATGTCGTCGATCATTGTGGCATCGAAGGACATTCTCCGCAAAGTCTTGGGTTGTGCTGCTGCAGCGGCTGCGGCGGCTGCGGCGGCCGAGCGCCGAGCATAGCGCTCTTGGCGACGCGACTTGGTGCACGCACAGATGAGCACGAAGACAGCGAACTGCACAGCAACAAGAGCGTGAGTGTTACGAGCTAGAGACTAAGCGTCATGGCCGGCACGTACTAGTATGGAGAGCGTGCCCAAGGCCGCCAGCACGATCTTCCACCAGACGTAGCCGTTGCAGTCCGGGGCTCCTGTCCACTCGGTGCTGCAGACACAGGTCTGATTACCTGTGGACAACACACAACGAAGTCTAGTTAGACGACAGAAGACGCCTTGTGTAATGTCCATGAGCTTATTACCGTTGGCATCCGTGACCAGAGTCGCGTGCTTGAAATTGCATGGGATGGTGTCTTCGCTGCCGACTTCGTCCTGATCGCCCCAGACCGAGAAAGCCGATGTGAAGGTCTGCACCTCAGTCACGCACGTTGTGTTCGCATTCGATGCGTTAGCGCGAGTAATCTGCCGCAGAATACCACACATGAGCCACTCTATCGCAAGTCAATTCATGCGATCCTACGAACCTGGATCTCGTACTGAGGCGTCGTCGTGCTGCAGGCGTCCTCGCCCCAGCCTCGCACGAGCACCACGCCCTGTTCAGCCGCGCAGATGCGGAAGAACACCTCGCCGTCACCACTGCGGCTGCTTCCATCAGCTTCTGCTCGGAGAGCTTCATGACTTGAGTTGGTGACTGTGCGCGTGATATTCGCTGTGTCTGCGAACACTTCGTACGTGACGCGATGCACGTGAGGCCACGAGAGCTGGATCCACTGGCCAGCACTCACTTCAAGCGCTTCTCCTGTGACCAGACTCGGTGCTTGGGTCGTGGCGTTTGCGCAGGACAAGCGGCCGGACGACGAAGAAGAGCACTCCGAGTCGCTGCTTTGGCTGATGCAGAGCGCGCAACAGCTGTCGGATGTCGAGCTGTCCGCCATGGTCGCGTGGACATGCAGCCGACCAAGCAGCAGCGATAATACCAGCAGAGCAAACGACCTCATGCGCTCTCCTCCTGCTCTGAGGTCCGTCCTCCAACTCCTTCCCTGAGCGGACCGTCCGGTCGTGAGGCGGATAATCAGGCTACTGACAGAGTCCGTGGCGCTTGCGTACGTAAGTCACGACAGAAATCCAGACCGGGTCTGTTCTACGAATGACAAAATTTAAACTTTCTTTGAATCAGTGCCTGGGCAGGATTTGTTGGTTAATTCAGTACATTACCAGCTCACGACGGCTCAGATTACTCCGTCGATGTCGCGCCGGGCAAGACAATGAAGTAATCACAGAAGACGAGTCGTCGCACGAATAGTGTAAACACTAGCTCATTGCTAATCCTTTGTGTGCGCTTGTGGTGCTGGCTTACGCTTCTCGATCAGTAAATATATTATGTGTCTTCACGCGGGCACTGGACGTTCACGTAGTGACATGCAAGCAAACGAACTGTACTGATTTTGCGGCAGCTCTATTTCAATGTACTGATGATATAAATGTTTGTTCATTGAAACGAGTACTGCGAGTGTGTGTGGGTACAGACATGCTCCGATGGCTCAGACGCTCTGCTCTCAGCTTGATGAGCCGAACTCCCAGCCATACATGATGCAGGCAATCAGCCACAAAGCGCTGGGTACGTATGGTGCTCTTTGTCAGCGGGGCTAGTGGGAGCTAATCGGCCAGCTGAACCTGGAAGCGTATCTTATAAAAATCCACTCCTCAAGTGTTTTTTTAAGTGGTACAGTGTACCGCTTCAGCAGATAGTTCCCGTTGGCGCATCCTGCCGCAGCAGCGTCGAAAGCAGGAACACGACGACGGTCTTGACGCTCGCGCGCGTGTCGTCGTCTCTCTCCTGCTGCGTGAGCAGGTCGAAGAGCTGCAGTCGCTCGCCTGTGGTCATCTCCATGGCACTGGCTTCCAGACAGCGTGCGAACTGCGCGTCGTCCAGCATCACGCTCATCGAGAGATCTGTTGCTGCTGGTTCCTCGTTCAATGCAAGCGCTTGCGTGATATTAGCGACAATTTGGTTCAGCATGCGGTCAAAGATGCTCTGCCACACGTCCATGATATTGCGGAAGAACGATTCAAGCTCCAGCTGGTCCTTCTGCAGTCCGAGACGATACAGTTTCTCCTGGTAGCTCGTGAACTCGCTTGTTTCCTTCATCTTGACTGGGAACGACAGATTGCATGCGTCCATAGCGTGCGCTGGCGTGAGGAACCGCATAAGCGATGGATTCAAGCCCGTTTGGCCAGAAGGAAGGATTTCTCCGTCTCCAATGTATTCTGTCCAGAGTGCGACCAGCGAGGCGTACGAGAGCCCTGTGGTTGTAGTGTTAATGCCAGCGCTGCCAGTCGTTGGTCTCTTGATGAACCCGCGCAGCAGGTTCTTGAGCAATTGCTGGAAAAACCGGAATGCAAAGTCCTTTGATGCCAGGCGCAGTTTGTCAATACCAAAGAACCAGGAGAAGAGATCGCAGCGGATATGTTGATGAAGCGCGTTGTAATGAACAAGCGACCGCTCCAGTTGCATCGTGTGCATGACAGCAATGGATTTGATGCCGTATTTCCGCACGAGATAGTCCTTTACCAGAGTTTTGAAGGTTATGGGCTTGAGTGAATACCGAAGATACGCCCACCGATCGTCTGGCCAGCCAGAACAACTCGAAGCATTGGCGTCGGCCAAATCGCGGGAAAATTTCAGATGAATGATGGACGTGATCAAGTGACACACTTCTGACAAGGGAAACAGCCTTGCAGCAAGAGATGAGTTTCGATGCCACGACATGCGACTACCAAAGCTTACTGCGTTCTTGCGGCGCCCTGACTTCCGTCGAGGTTTCAGTTGAAACTTTTGATCATCTTCGGATTCATATGGCATGAGCGCTTTTTCGTCATCTTCATGAATCAGCCGATGCTTGCCGCAGTAGCATCCGCATTGGATAATTTTTTCATCAGATGAAGACTCGGTCAGAGTGGTGTTTGCATTAATTTTTGCTCGTGCCATTAACTCACGAGCCTTTTCAATGCGCTTTGCGGGCGTTTCGTAGGTCGTGAGTTTGCTTATGAGATCAGGTGGTAACCCCATTCGTGTATCGTCTAAGAAAGAGACCTCGGCTGCAATATCTTCGAGGAGTTCCACCATATCATGGATTTTGGCTGTAATCTGAGCTTCACCCGAATGCAATTGAGACTCCCCGACTTTCATCTTCGCGGTGTCGTCCAAACTCAATGCGTCTTTGAGCTCACAAATAAGATTTTCCCAACGTTTAGAATCATTATACTCATCACGATCGCACAATGCTTCCTGTAATTCATCGCTGGGAACGTATCGAAAGAAATCCCTCAAGAAGTTTCGCCGCTCTTTGTCTTCCAGAATGTCGACTCCGATCGCAAAGGCTTCCCCCAGTTGTGGAAGTTGTAGCTCTGCAGATCTCTCTATCAGGCGACCGAGCAGACGCACTGCATCTTTTGGAGCCAAAGACGCAAAGGTATACAAAATTTCTTCATTACTTGGTTGCCACTCGTACTCACTGGATAACGGGTCATTATCGTCATTGCTCAAATCTTGGTCAGTGTAAAGTTTTCGGCGGACCCATCTTTGCTTACGTCCTGATACAGATACTTTTGGTTGTACTTCTGATGGAGTTTCGTTGGCTTTTAATTGATGCAATTGCTGTATAAGCTGCTGGTTAATGACCTGCTGATTCCGAACTTTGTCGTGGAGCCTCTGGATTTCATCATTCGCTGCTACCACGGTAGCTTGCAGGGTTTCATCTCGGTTTTTGTGCATTGCAAGATCTTGAAACCAGTGGCTTCCGTGTTGAAAGTAGAACAAGAACCGATTTTTGCTTGTTTGCTGCAGCAAGTTATCGTGTTTTTTCCTTTGTTCTTCGACCATCAAGTCGTAATTTGAATATACAGCCGATCCAAGTTCGCTGTTCAAGTTTGGCCATGACAACAGTATGGGATGGAGAGTTAAGCAACGTCATTATTGATGAATGCAGCTTGCTTTGTTTGGCTTACCTGAGAATATCCATGAGAAACGGGTATTGTTTCTCTAGCGATAATCCAAGCTGTTCCATACAGCCAAATGCAATTGAAGTGAGGAAGGTGTTTGGATGTGGCCAATTGGCAACCATAGCTGCGCACAACAGACATCGCTTTTGAGATCCAATCGGTAAATGCAAATCAAGACTGAAAAGTAGCTCACCTCTAGCCTGTGCAAAAGTGGATTCCGAAAACAGCATAGATGATCGAAAATGCGGTTCTTCGGTTTGCCAAGATGTCAAAAAGGCGGTAAGATGCGCTATCGCACTCTCATCCATCGATATGGGCTCTGTTTTAGTCCATCTATGAGGAGCGTTAGCTTGCATCGTCATGGCAGATTTTTTCATATCCAATCGTGGAGACGTGTACGAGATCGTATCAACCGGAGCATATAATTGCTGGTCTCCTGCCTGTAGGCTTAACACAGGGCGCCTCATCGTTGCACTTGATGGTCGCGGCCGGATTGGGGAAACCGTGCTCATTCGAGCATGAGGATTTTCACTAGACGCCGAAAGCGGTCTTCTCGGTGTAGAAGCTCGAGGGGATGCCGACGGAGACGAAGAAGACGAAGGTTGGATTGCGATTGGCGCTACATGCTTTGCTGTTCGAGGACTGAGTGCAAATGGAGACGACGTAATGTGTGATTTGTACCGTGAAGCCGTCGCTGACTGTGGGCGCGGCGGAAGATGCGGTCGCTCTTGTTGCTGGAATGCCATTTGGTAGATGGCTGCAATGTCTGCACTGGTGAAGTTATTTTTACCAATGTCGCTGGTGAAATCGTCGATTTCGTGTTGGTCCAGCACATGAAACCCCGCAACGCGTTTTATGAAGACTCTTCGTTTTTGCTGACGAGTAAGCCAGCCGAGTCTGTTCGACCATCGTTTCTCTGCTAAGCAGCGAAGGGCGACTGCGATGGCAGCTGCATTGATGCAATATCAGGCATGCCTAGGCATTATGGTCCGACTACAGGTAGAAGACCTCACACGTCTGAAGTGCGATTTTGATCGTGCAGGCCGCGGGCTGTCGCTTCAAGAGTTTGTGAGCGTAATGCTGGATCATGTAGGCTGGGAGCCTGAAAATGTCGTATCTTTCGTCGAAGACCTGATGGAGCTGTTTGCACAAGTGGACGTGAACGGAGACGGCACAATGGAATGGGAAGAGTTTACGAGCGCGATAATCGAAGGCGGTATGGGCACCAGTAGCGATGAGATCGAGTGGCGGGACATGCAATATGAAGAAAATACGCGCTTTGTAGATATTGTAAATCGGCCACCCAAGCGTATCACATATTTACCTGAGTTTCGACGACTTCTTCTGTACGAAAACAGTCGTCCTGTTGTGGAACTCATCGATCCTTCTTCGTTATATCCCAGCGACAACGAAACAGGAAATGCTGCATCAGCTGCAAGCAAGCTATTACTTGGATCTTCAGATGCCCTTGGAGGACCTTTCACACAACACAGCGACCAGCTCTTCAAACCCGCACTGACCATTGTCAACAAATTCCACCCTCTTTGCTATATATCCGGGTACCGTCGAGATCAGGATGATGTTCGATCAGAGCGGTCACCTGTACAAGCGTTAAAGTATTTAAACCAAGTGGATCTGATCGCTGTATCAGGCGGCGATCTCAAACTCACGTTCTGGTCAGCACTGATTCTTACATCGACGAGTTCTGGAGCGCTGGAAACCCCATTTCCACTCACAATCGTGCATACACCGCGGCCTCAACGTGTGCTGGAATGGAATGCCAGCACTAAGCACCTATTTTCTATTTCGGCTGACCTTGTCATCACTGTTTGGAAAGTGGAGCGAGAAAAAAACAGCAACGACGTGAAAGGAACTTGCGAAGTAAGTTTTATCACGGTTTTAAAGAGGCATACTGATTTGCTGCAGGACCTGCTTGTGCTGAATTCCGAGACTCTGCTCTCATGCGGAATGGATAATATGATTCACGTGTGGGATACGTCCACGCTCCAAGTTCGAGCGTCGCGTTTGGGACATCGACGTGGCGTTCGGCTGCTCACGAAGCTATCTGATCATCTTTTCCTGAGTGCTGGGTTCGAGTGTGAGGTGTACGGTTGGGAAATCTCGTCCTTAGCTACTACTCCAGTGTTTAAGTTATGGGGTCACACTGCTCCTGTTTGTTGCATGCGACTGATTCAGTCGGCGGTATTCTCCAGCGATCGACAAGAAAACTCAGCTGGACGTACTGATCGTAGCAGCAGTATTGTGGACCCAATTGCGACGCTCATTGGGGACCAAGCGATCACTGTCGATGATGACGGCTGGTTTAAGTGGTGGAACCTCAGCAACGTGCTTTCGACTGACTGTGATGCGTCTGAGAAAACGAACAACCGCTGTTTACAGACATTCCGCCTGGGTAGCGATAAATACCCATGGAAGGCTCACTCTCTTGTAGTACTCAATCATGGCCAGTGTATTCTTGCGGCTGGCTTACACAAGCTCAAGCTCCTTCATAGGGTGAGATTAAAGCCCAAGGTCCTTGCTTCAAGCGTCGTGCTTTACAACAGCGCATCTCTTACCTTGCTTACAACTACGGACAAGGAGATTCGAATTTGGGACGCTACAACCGGCACGCTCGTACGAACGTATCGAAACATCACACGCACTGACATCACGTGCGTAGATATCGATGCGAGGCAGCGCAAGATCGTTTTCGGAACTCAAAATGGCGAGCTTATAGTTCTCAACTATCTCAATGGTGCAATTCTGAAGCAGTGGACCCCCCATCAGCTCAATGTGTCAGCGCTGATCTACTGCAAAGAAGATCAGTGCGTGCTTACTGCTTCGTGGGACCGTTCTCTTCGTCTTTATGACGACAACGCGAGCGAAAACGCATTGTTGCGCTGTATTACAGATGCACATGATAGCGATATCAAATGTCTGGCGTATTGCTATGCGCTCGGCTTGGTGGTTAGTGGTGGCACTGGCGGGGGCATGATCAAGATTTGGGATTACATCTATTTTTTGCTGGAGGATACTTGTGTACTTCCTGTAAATCTCATGAGTGCGGCTACTGGAAACGACGTAAACGCGCTTGAGTTTATTGATCCATATCCGCTACTGCTTTCGGGCCATGAAAGTGGACTTATTTGTCTCTGGGACGTCTCGCCCGCGCAATCCAGCACATTATTAATGTGTTTTTACCCGTTCCTTGATAGACCACCAAACGGTCTCCCAATTTCTAATGCAACACAAGCTGAGGACTTTGACGATAACCGTACAGGAATCTCCTCTTGTCAGGTAACGTATGATGAATCATCTGGCGAAGTTCTGGCGGGCGATATCACCAAAGGCCGGTTTCTCTTGGTGTCTGCCAATGTCAAAGGGGAAGTTTGCATCACCGATATATCACGAGCAATCGCCCAATCTCATGCACGAGCGATTCGGGAAGAAAATCTGCCTTCTCATCACCATCAGTACAACCCAAGACGTCGGTTCTTAAGGCAAGGAAAGAACGCTAAGCGCTTGAAGCAGCATAAGGACCACAGTGAGAGTAGTGGCGCATTGCAATCCCAGAATATTTCGCTTCTTCGTGACACCGATGTGGATCGCGTTGAGCGGTGGCGTGCTCATCATGGCAACATTCGTAGTTTACGACTTGTTGATGATCCCAGTGCAATTCTCACTTGCGGGAGCGACAAAACTGTCAAAATCTGGAGCTTCCAGGGCAAATGTCTGGGAGATTTAGCATCTGTCAAATCTGGAGGAAGCTCGGGTCCTCCAAAACGAGCAGCTACTGATAAGAATAACTGGCAGTGGCGTGTCGACTCTGAACGCATGTCTGCTTTTAAGCTCCAGCAAGCTGAGCAATTATGGGACGCAATGAAAGAGACGAAGCTAAAGCAACTCGGCAATCGCCAACAATCCGTGGTCGCTTTGAAGCGACACAAACGTCGTATCCCTTCGGGAATGCGGAATTGTGCTAGCGCACCGGCATTTTCAAGCACTGTTGCTCCACAAAACGGTGGCTTGATGAACACGGGATACGCTGATGAAAGCGGCGAGAACGCAAAGAACCGTCAGATTAGTGAAGCTGAGCGCTTGTTTGATCAACTGCAGGGCAAAACGACCTGGAAACAAAGCGAGTTCCAAGTCGCTCGCCAAGTCGCGTGGGAGAAAGAGCGCGAAAAGTTTCGATTGCGGATGAAGCGAATCATGAAAAGCAAAGACAAAAGCGCTATTTCAAAAAGCACAGCTGACCCGTACTTTATCGACAATAAACAGTCTCCTCAGGAGCAGCCGGATGCGACTCTGCAGGATCTTCACGAGTACGATCCGGCCGTGCAAATGCAGGCTAGCCTTCGACCTTCGCTAGAGCACCCGGTGGACGATCTACCATTCGAAGACAAAGACAATTGGCATGTTGGCAGTCTGAACCGAGAATCGCAAATGTACTCGCACTTGCATCAGGAAAAGGTGCGTCGACAGCAGAAAATTGTAGCGTCCAGTAATGGTCTACGTTTGCGTCGGACAGCATCTATGGATATTGATCTCGCCCCGTCGGAATTTCTGCTGAAGAAATTGGGCGCGTCTTGCTTGATCAATGAGAATCAGAAAAACATGCCGCAGCTTCTTCGGCCCGTTCGAGAACCTCGCAAGCATGTCAAGAAAAACAACGCTCTGCGGTTAGCTCAGTCACGCTCCATGGTCGCGCTGCCAACTGCATCGAACGATCATGAAGTGAGCTTAAAAGCTGCGGCCGTCTTGACCAAGTTAGTGCCGCAGCACTCGATTCAGGAACTAATGCAGCACTATGACATTCTCAAGCGAGATCAGAGCAAGGATGTAGACGCCCAGCAGGCTGCTAGACTGATCGGCCAAGCTGTTGGCTTTGTGACCAAGGAGCCAGCTGGCTATCAATGGAACAATCACGCAGAAGTATCTGTCAGTAATGAAGTCACTTTGGTTGGGAAATCCGGCTTGCGCAGATTATCAGCGTCAAGCATTCGAGCGAACAATGCCAAGGAGCCTACCGCAAGCCGCCTACAGAGTCGACGCTCAAGCAATCGCCCCGGAGCGGCATCTGCACCCGTTGAGAGCAATTTTGAAAAGAAGCAGCGCATGCGCTCAGATGCTGCGCTACTTCGCCGCGACCGATTCGGCGAGTACTCCCGGGACGACGTGCTCAACATCTACCGCACGTTCCACAAGATCGATCAAGATCAAAGCGGCTCGATCACGTTGCGAGAGTTGCTCGATGGCGCCGGGCTTTTCGCTGGAACGCATCTACAAGACAACATTATGAGTATCTTCAGCAGTATCGACCACGACCAAAGCGGGCAAATCGATCTCCCAGAACTCGCGACTGCGGTGTTTAGCGACGCAACACCAGCAAATTTCAGCGAGATTTTGCGTCTCTTCCAGCTATTGGACGCTGCCGAACGCGCCAAAAGAGCCAAGAAGAAGCAGCTTTCACCCGACCAGATCAAAGAGATCAAAGCGCTTTTCCGGGTATGTAGACATGTTTTAATTGGTGTGGCTATGGTGTTGGCTCTGACTTGGTGACTCGTGTCTGCAGCTCTACGACGTGGATGGCAATGGAGATATTGACGTGACGGAGCTGTTCAATGCGCTGCAATACAATGAGAAATTTTACAATGCGTCCAACAATGACAACGATGGCTCTACAGTCACGAAGGATGACGTGGCTCGGATCATTGCTCGGTTTGACGTCAACACCAATGCCACTCTCGATCTCAACGAGTTCATGGAGCTCTTTCGAGAAGATGCATAAAATGCGCTTGGATATTTTTTCCTGAACACGGTGCCTCTTGAGAATCATAGGCGTACTGAATAATGTGATTGAAGCAACTTTTGATTGGCAACATCAGGAGTTTGCCCAAGCGTTCATATCCAGTTTTTATGGCGACTAGTAGCAGCAGACTGCGCCGCTATGGCGTTCACCTCGGCAACTTGATAGGAGGACTAGCAAGCGGACTTTGCCTGCGTCCATTGAGCCCGACTACGTCGATTACTGAGGCGCCTGTGTCCTCGCGCGAACGTTCGGTGGGTCGGTTTGATGCCGTGGGTGATACGCCACTGATCGATCTCATGTTCTATCGAAGCTGACCAAGTAGTAGATCAACGGCAAGGCTGCGTTCATGAACCCGTCTGGAGCATGAAGGACTACACGGCCAAGTTTCTGGTCCTGGATGCAGAAGAAAGGTCTGCTCGAGCCTGGAGACAAGATTATGGAGGTCTCGGGCGGCAGTACAGGCATCTAATTTGCATTCTTAGCTGCTGCGCGTCGGTACACGACGCTATTCACGATGCCTGCTGGTACGGCTGTTGAAAACATCAAGATCATGAAGACCCTGGGCGCGGAAGTGAACGTGCAGCCATTGGTCGCGATGTTCGATGCAAGCCATTTCTACAACAAGGCCAAGCAGATAACGAGAGAGTTGGAAGATGCTGTATGCCTCGATCAGGTAATTCAAATGGCTTTTGGTACCAATGAGAGACTTATCAATTAACCTCTCAGTGCGCTCTACCGGTAGTTTGGCAATATTGCCAACGTGGAAGCGCTTTATCGCACCACTGGACCTGAGTTCTGGGCTCAGAATAGTGGTAAAATTGATGGCTTCGTCGCGGCTTCAGGCGCAGCGAGTACTACTGCTGGCTGAGCCAAGTTCGTGAAGGAGAAGAAGCCAGCGATAGCAGCCTGGATCATCGATCCGGCTAAAATCGCTGGCATGGCGTAATCTGTGAACAACGACCGAAGTACAAGCACGATGAAGGGCGATTTTGAGTTGATGCCTGCGTGTCAGGGGTTTACTGTCGTCGAGGGTGTCGCGTCTCATCAAACTTCTGTCTTAGACAAAGGAATTACGGCCACGAAACCAAGAGATCGCGGACATGGCCTACTTCATGTTGATGAATGATAGGAACTTCGTGGGCTCCAGTGCCGCTTTGATGTTGTCGGAGCAATGAGAATGGCGCGCGAGCTTGGTACTGGGAGAACAGTCGTCACGATTCTCTGTGATGGAGCCTGCGATTAACAGTTCGTTTGTCTAGGACTAGACCAACCAAGTGTCTATAGCTCCTTCAACTCTCTCATTAGAGGCTGACTATCGTTTATTGTATCAACCGATTTAAACGCACAGCAGAACTTCAGAACCACTCGCACTGTGGATTCCTGGTAACGGATGCGATTCTGCAGCGTCTCTGTCGTTAGTTTCGTATCAGCAAGCGTTTCGCTGGCATTTTAAAGAGACTTCCCAGTCTCTCAAGCCCACAGCACAAGGCGAACTTGCTTTATCCATGCGTCTCGCTCTCGTACTTCCCGCCGCAGCGGTCACCTCTCTTATTGCAGCTTCGGGAGCTGCAGTGACATCTGGATCGTACAATCCGCAGTATATCGTGCTCAATACCAAGGGCCAAGTGGTCGATGTCGACCCAGAGCTCTACTTCCCACTGGTCGACAGCAAAGATGTAGATGCCGCAATCCCCACTATCCTCAAGTCGAAGCAGCAGCATCAAGAGCAAGAGCTGATTGCCGCTCCTGGCGCTATGCCCGAATGCGATCCGAAGCTCTTGCCCATGGAAACGGAGGCTGTGGTATTAAAAGATACTCTTTCTAATCCGTCCATGGGCTATTGTCAGCAGCATGAGATGCCTCAGCCTATTGCAGTACGTTCAGGGTCGCTTTCCATGCATGGTACACACTATGGCAGATCTCAGGCCTTTCGTTCTCGCTGTCTAGGAGTATGAACCACCGTCACAAGTCGTCGCCGAAGATGAATTCGCGCACCTTCCGATGCTGTTGGAGTTCTCGGTGCGTTGCTTCCAGAGCTAGACAGGGAGATCTGGTTGTTGCTCACAATGCGCTGTGAATAGCACGAAGACCTGCACGCCATGGTGCAGCCTTTATCAGACTTTCTAGACAGTGAGCTGCCTGGCGTTCAAGGCTCGATCTTGTTCGCGGAGCTGGTGAGTGAGAACATCAAATCGTAATCTGTATGCGTCTTGTTGTCTAACTCATTTGCGACGCCAGAGCTGCCTGTTCGTGGCGTTTATTGGCTACCTCGTGTGCTCGATCCCGCTTTGGTCCACATTTTCCAAAAGCCAAAAGGGCTGCCTCATCCTGGCGTTCAGTGCCGCATTCATGTATCAGTTCGCAGCAGTCAGCTGGTACTGGAGTCTCGTGTCGCCTGAGCTGATGGTCGGCCTCTCGAGCCTCATTACGCGCATGATCTCGCTCGGCATGGTGCCGATCACCACCACGTCCTTCATAGGCCGCGCTCGTGAGGTCTGCCAAGAATCCGCACGCTCATCTGTGGTGACGACCACGAGCTCTCGCCATCGTCGCCATCGCGCTCGAAGCAGCTGATCGATTCTAAAACTGCCTGCCAACTCGCCATTATGTGACATTAATACTACCGGTACCATAAAATGCTTGTCATCACTCCAGGCAGACAGTCCTTTAATAGGGTTGATATATAATGTTTGCGAATACCTTTTCAGTATATTAAATATAAGAGGGAGATTCCTGACTAGGAAATTTACGGTCGATTTGTGGCCCCTCAAGCATTTTATGCTAAGTATAGTTTAAACCTAAAACACTAATTTAGGCTTTTTAGGTTTAAACTTTACTTGCCATAAAAAGCCTGCAAAACTCGTGAAATCTGATTTGTTTTTGTCCCCGTCCTCCTAGGACAGAGGAAGTACTTTTCTTTCGCTGGTAAGAAAATTTATCATAACAGACAGGCTTTAATCCAGCTCTTGTAGGGTGCACATCTGTGTCCTTTGTAAGCATTTTAGGGTACGTAGTATTCAACGAATGTTTTCACTTTCGACTATAAGGCATGTTTATGTATCGAGTTACTGAGAATCTAGGTTGTATTGGCAATATTTCGAGAACTTATGTTGTAGTATGAGGCACTGGTACACTGTACCAGGCCTCATCGGATTTGCTTTGCATATCAAAATCTTCCTGAGCAGGAATGGCCACTGCCAGCAGCTCTCTGCGCCGCTACGGCGTTCCCCTGGGCTGCTTCACGGGCGGTCTCATGGGCGGGCTCTTGCTGCGCAGTACAGAGCAACTGCAGACTACTTCAGCTGCTCCCCTGGAGCCCAAGGCCGTTCTCTCCTCACGCGAGCGTCCAGTGGATCTGTTCGACGCAGTGGGCGACACGCCGCTGATTGAGCTCAAAAGCCTCTCGCGCCTGACCAAGTGCAAGATCTACGCAAAGGCCGAGTACATGAATCCGTGCGGCAGCGTGAAGGACCGAGCAGCCAAGTTCCTGATCCTGGATGCAGAGAAGAAGGGGCTCATCAAACCGGGGGACACGCTAGTGGAAGCTACAGGAGGCAACACAGGCGTGTCACTAGCGCTCTTGGGTGCAGCGCGTGGCTACAAGACGCTGTTCACGATGCCACAGAAGACTGCGGCCGAGAAGATCGAGCTGATGAAGATCATGGGCGCTGAAGTGCACGTGCAGCCCATGGTCTCGATGTTTGACCCGACGCATTTCTACCATTTGGCGCATCGTCTCAAGGACAAACTGCCTAATGCAGTGTATCCGAATCAGGTGAGCTGTGGTTCCCAGTGTACTACGAAGGATTCTGAGCTAATACCACACGTGCTTGCTCTGTAGTTTGAGAACACTGCCAGCATGGAAGCACACTATCGCACGACAGGACCTGAGATCTGGGCGCAGACGGCTGGCAAGATTGACGGCTTTGTGGCTGCATCCGGTACGGCCGGCACTCTGGCTGGCTGCTCCAAGTTCCTGAAGGAGAAGAAGCCGAAAGTGGCGACCTGGATCATCGATCCGACCGAGATTGCGGGCATGTCGACGTTCGTGAACGATGGAATGAAAGGCAGCACCTCGAAGGGCGGCTTTGACATCATCCCCGCGTGTCAGGGCTCCACCATTGCGGAGGGCATCGGTCTGCCTCGAATCACGCCCAACTTCCGCCATGCTGTCGTGGACAAGGGCATCACAGCCACGAACCAGGAGATCGTGGAGATGGCCTACTTCCTGCTTCGCAACGATGGCATCTTTGTGGGCCCCAGTGCTTCCTTGAACGCAGTTGGAGCTGTGAAGATGGCGCGTGAGCTTGGTGAAGGCAGCACTGTTGTCACGATCCTCTGCGACGGAGGAGACCGCTACCGAAGCAAGCTGTACAATCCGGAGTGGCTCAAGCAGGAAAACCTCGAGCCCAAGTGCACTCACAGCGACTCGCTCGAGTTCGTCAAGAAGTAAACGAGAGAATAAGGAGAAAGCTTTCGGCGTTTTGGTAATAGAGCATCATCTCTACATGGAGTCGCTGCGTCGTCTGCCGATGCTGTGGTATCTCGGCGTGTGGTCACCGTCATTCGCATCAAAGCTCGCTTCGCTGGCCATGGGTGAGGTCGTGTACATGGACGACGAGTGATCGTGATGCGTTGCATTAGGCGACATGGAGAAGCTCTTGTAGTCTAACAGGCGGACGCGATGGTGGTCAACGGCTTTCTTGCTGCTACTTCTTGGAACGACACTCCACTGCACAGAGGGCAGCTGAAGGAAGGCGCGCACGTTGGGTTCGGCTACAATGGGGATCTGCTGGTCCAGCATTCCACAAAACTGCAGCCGCAATGACTTGTCCAGAAACTGTTTCAAATAGGCAGCGCGGCGCTCCAAGTAGCTAGCCGACAGGTATCGGAAGAGCGTCTTGGACGGCAGCAGGTGGCGAATCTGCAAGGACGGCACTTTGGCTTCAATGGTCTGGACCAGCGCATCGAACTCTGAAAACCGGCGGTCGACGTGCATGATCTCCAGAGCGCCGTTCACATTGTACAGCACGCTAATAGCGTATTTGGCTCGTCCTTCGACGACGGAAATGCTACAGATCTCGACTGTGAACACGCCTTCGTCATGCTGCTCCATGGGCCAGCGGCTGGCAGGCACGAAGCGTGTGCATCGTGTGTCTTTGCTGGCACCGCAGACTGTTAAACTTGGGCCTTGTGGATTGCGCCGCACGCGATCGCTCTGTGAGCGGCAGGTCAATGGTGGGAATTCGAACAGACGGTCACTCGGACTGAGCACGAGCGAGCTGCGATTGCCCAGACGAGGCGAGTGGGAGTAAAAGCCCATTGCCCCGCGAGTCAGATCGCTGTTGCTCGTGTCGACATCCAGCCAGGCGCTGGGCAGTGGGGGACGAGCGACCTCCTGGTGCTCAATACGAGCATCGCACGAGTTGCTGGTGGCGATGGTGGACTCGCCCAAGCCCAAAGACAGATCGAAGAACTCTCGCACGAGCAGGTGGCTGGCCACGGGCTCTGTGAGCGCGACAAGCCGGCTGAAGCCGATGTCTGTGATGCTGAGCAGGTAACACAGGAACGTCATGATAACTTCTCCGTAGTCACGTAGCATGCGTTTGTTCTGGACCGACAGGAAGGAGCCTCGCATGGGCAGGCGGTCGGCCAGCCGATGGCCCAGGAACCGCAGCGTCATGGCCTCAGTGAACCGCGCTAGCTCGCTCTCGGACCGCGCGACGTGCTTGACGTACGACTTGCGCTTGGCTGCATCGTGCACACGGGCTCCATCGCGGATCGCTCGCACGGAGCCGCAGATGACCGCAAACTGGAAGCAGATCTCACCATGGTCGTAGAATGCCGATGCCAGCTTGATCGTGAAGTCGCCGGGCACAGCGAACGCCGGCGACCAGCGCAACGGCTCACAGAAGAACTGATAGATGCCTACGTGCTGGTCTGGTATCGCCAGCTCGTCCACGAGCGCCGGTTTCCCATGGGAATTGCCTCTCGCCTGGTCGTTCAGCCTTTCTCGGTCGGCTTGGGCCGTTGTCATCAGCGACCGGTTACTGCTGCCTGCGCGGGGACTGACGTTCGAGTCGTTCCAGTGGCCTACGCGTGCAGCGACGCGGTCGTACGTGCGCATGGCGAGGTCTAGATGCCGGTACTTGGCCGTGGCAGCGTCGTCGTACTCAGTCGGCTCGCTAGCTCGTCGCCCGCCGTTGGACCATAGCGGCTGTGGGACCTTGGCCATCTGGGCCTGCTGGAAGGCCAACAACGTCTCGTAGGCCGAGGCTGGCTGGTGCTGGGGCGGAGTGTGCTCGAGCTCACTCGCGCCCTCGCGGCCGCAGCTCCAAAGGAACATGGCCGCTATAATGACACGCGTGAAAGACTGCAATGGCGTTATCGTGTCCTTTGGACTATGGAAGGAACAAGAGACGAGCCATCTGGCGCGCGTCCTTATTTATAGGTGGCTACACCTCTTGCCAAAAGCGGGGTGTCTGGGATGGGTGAGGGTGGTACAATTTTCTGGGGTCAGTAACACAAAGAAGGCAGGCATGGCGTGGGCAGCAGCCGTCGGGCGGCATCCAGCCGCGGACGTGGCCATCGCGTTCGGCGACTTTACGTTGGAGGAGTCGCAGCAAATCCTGGCAGGAGGTGAGAGCTGATGGGGAGGCTTTGACTTGTGACAGGCAGCTGGGCTGATGGGGAAACGCATCACTTGGTGGGGACGATAGGCTCAGTGCTGGATGCTGGGCTTTCAACAGACACCGAAGAGACGCAGCAGGAGCCAAGCAAGCCTACTCCGACAGTGTTCAAGTCCTGGGCGCATGCATTGGGCGTAACGAACGCCACGACGACAGAGGCAGCCAAAACAGCGCCAGCACCAGCGCCGCCTTGCGATGACTCGACGGCTCTGTTGGCGTTTGAAGACGCCATCCAGCAGGCGCTCAAGGATCTGGACATCACAGCCCCAGCGAAGGAGATGAAGAAGAGGTGCGACACGGTCTATAGACAGGTGGATGGGTATTCGGCTCTCTTATTGACGCTTGCGTTGGTGCAGAGGCCTCGTGAACCAGGGTAATACGTGCTTCCAGAATGTCATCATGCAGTCTGTGCTGTCGTGTCCGCCATTCCTAAAGTACGATGCATCATCGCTGCTTCAAGACACACTAAAGATGCTAATGCGTGTTTGGTGACGCAGCATTCTGGCCGATATTTCAAGCCACGTTGCTCCGAATGAGCAGATGATGGCGGCAGCGTCGACGTTCAAGGCTTGGACACACATGGTCGCATTCACACGTGAATTCGAAGAGCCTACGCTGGCCCAATGTAGGTCTGCTGTGTACGGGTTCCTGCTCTTACAAGCCACTGATCAGCTCTTTATGATGTCGAACTGTTTAGTGCAAAGCCAAGTCGCTAGCAGCTCAACAGAACTCAATCGCAAGGCGCCCAAGTCGATCCGCATCAGTGGTTACTTCCTGGATGTTCTCAGTGCCTTCCAGAAGATGCGGGGCGAACAGGAAGATGCGCTGGAGTTTCTGGAATTCTTTCTCGACTATCTCCACTCGGAGTACGAGCAAAGCGGACTGGAACTGCCAGCCTCATGCGAGCTGCAGACGAAGAAGCTCGCGTCTGGATCTCAAGCAGTGCCAGCGCCAGCTCCAACCTTCACTGACCTGTTTGATGATGAATGGGCAGAAGTTGGACCGAAAGGCAAGTCAAGTGTCCTACGCCAGAACCAGGTCGACACAACACGCTCGCCGATCAACTGGCTGTTTAAAGGCACGCTACGCTCAGAGCTCAAACAGAACGGCAAGAAACAAAGCTCCATCACGATCGAGCCTTTCCACTGTCTGCATCTGAATCTCGACCATGAACCGTCCGAGTCTTTCCTCCCGGGCGCGAATAACGGACCCAAGCCGACGTATACGATTGAAGATATGATGCGCCGCGCATTTGAAGTCGAAGTGATTGAGAGCACCATGAAGCGCTATCCGTCCATGGAGACACTGCCTGTCGTCTTGACACTCAATATCAAGCGGTTCACGTACCACCCGGAGCTTGGGCCTGTAAAGCTCCCGCAATTTGTCAAGTACCCGCTGCATCTGGCCTTCCCAGCGCAGTACATGTCCAGTACCTGCCTAGCTGAGAACGGTGGCAACGCTGCGCTCGCCAAGCCGCCGATGTACGAGTTGTTTGCTGTCGTCTCGCACCTGGGCAAGTTTGTGGTCGGCGGTCACTACACGTGCGTGTGCCGTGACAACAAGGACCAGTGGTTCCGCTACGATGATGAGCACGTGACTTCGATTTCGGAAGCCGCTGCGCTGGCTGAGAACGCGTATCTCTTGTTTTACATCCGCACAGATGGATCAGCGGCGGCACGAGCTGCTAAGGCAGCAGCCTTGAAGCCCGCAATGTCACCGACCGCATCAGGCAAGAAAAGCAACGTGTGGAAACAGGCCGCCACAGGACGTCACGTAAATGGTGCTTCCGCTAGCATCCCCACGCCAGTTCCTGCACCTTCGTTGCCCACGCATATTCCAGGTATGAATCCTCCTGTTGCAGCAAAGAAGAAACATAACAGGAAACGCCAGGGCGATGGAGTTGTTGGCAAGTGAGCATACTAGATTCTTGTGCCTTAGGCAGAAGGTCCTTTTTCATATTAATGTAGACGCTCCTTTCTTCTTCTTGTGTCCAAGACTACAGCACAGGTTGGACGGAATCTCGTTCTCCTTGACAGAATTTACACATTGGCTGAAAGAATCTTGACGAAGACCAATGGAAGAGCCTCGCATTGACTATCCTTGTGAGAGCCGTTGCAGTTTACCGTGTAGATCGTGGGAGAGATTGTGCATGTCCGTACTGATAACTGAGCTCAGTTAATGGGACAAGCATAAACCCCTAGCGTGCCTAATGTCATGCTGTTTCGCTGCAGAAGCAAACCAGAACGTTGAGAAAGTAATAAGTACCCACACCCATGATGCATCGTTATGCATCGAAGCAGCTTTTGCTCTAAACTGTCACAAGAAGAGATTTGAGAAGTTATGGATTACATTCTAGAATCCGTTCTGATAGGAGGGCGCTGCCGACACGTGCGCAATAAATGCTTCGTCTGCGACTCCGGAGCGAATAGTCCTCTGGGTAATCAATCAAGACGTGCGAGACTGGGGACCGTACATTTAAATCTGTACAGTCTCTTCAAGTGGCAGGTTCAAAACCCTCAGCGCACTGATCAACATCGGTTTCGTCGTAAACAACTTGCACTGACAGCAAATGTCCATAGAGTCCGTACGTGGAACAAATTCTTCATTATAAACGGGTATTTTATTTTTTTCGCTGGGTACAGTACAAAATCAAGGTTTGTGGTGGTCGCCTGCTTTTTTGTGTACAGAGAATATGGGTATCTTCGCGAGAATATAATGCATGCCCATCTCCTCTGGCTTGCTTCCCGAAATCGCTGGCCCCCAAAAGCACCCACCCACAGAATCGACTGCTTCTCCGCCTTCCCTTCCGTCCCTCACGCTCCGCCTGAGCATATCAACGCGGCAGCGTACAGTCCAGATTGAGCCGTCAATCAGTCAATCCATCTTATCGTCCGCCACCACCATCACGCTCCACTCGCGTGTACAATAAAAAGTGTACGATGTCCGTGGTGGTTGCAGCCGGCGAGAACAAGCCGTACAAAATGTACCTGCGTGTACACTCGGCGCAGAATATCTCGACGCTCACGCAGGGCAGCTACTGCAAGCTGTACTTGGGCGACACAGTCATGGTCGGTGGCTCCTCCGCCAACAAGGGTGGGCCGCTGGCCAACCTATTGCACTCGGACGCGCACCATGACCCTGGCGCATCTATGGCGCACGTGACCTTCCGTACCAAGGTGCACCACTCTCAGCAGAAGTCGAATCCGGTCTGGAACGAGAAGTTCGAGGTCGGCATCATCGATCCGTCGACCGAGATTCTGAGCATCCGCGTCAAGAGCCAGCAGATGCTCTACTGTCCGTCCGTGGGGGCCTGCGCCATCCCGCTCAAGCAGCTCAAGCTTGGAGAAAGCGTGGACCAGAGCGTGCCTTTGTATAAGGGCCATAAGCCTGCAGGTCATATCCGCCTGCAGATTCTGCTCACCAAGAACACAGTCGCGTCGCCGAGCTACACAGCGCCGCAATTCCAGTTCCGAGCTCAGCAGTCGTTCCAGCAGCAACAGCTTCAGCCCCAGCAATCGTTCCAGCCGCAGCAGAGCCACTCTTCGCCCCAGCAGCAACAACAGTACGAGTCCCAGCCGTCCTTGCACGATCACGAAGCCATGGAGCAGCGAGCGCTGGATCTGTTGTCCGAGAAGCACAAGCAGGAACAAATATTACTGCAGAAGCAGCAGCGACTGGCCGAAGCACAGGCGCGGGAGCTCGAGATCGAGCGTAATCGTCGCATCGCAGTCGAAAAAGAGCTCGAGCGGTTGCGTCGCATGAGCTCTGAGCCGAACAATGTGGTGCAAAACCTGAGATCGAACAGCACACCGCCAAATTACTATGGCGTGGTTCAGGACGAGCAGGAACTCTCGCTGTTGCGTCGCCAGAGTGTCGAGTGGAAGCAAGCCAGATCTAATAGCGTGGCACCAAAAAGCTACAACCACGGATTGGCACAAGAAGACCTTGCACTCTCACGACTGCGACGTATGAGTTCAGCGCGAAGCAATTCACAGAACGCGAGATCGAGTACGCCCAAGGCGTTCAATGGAATCGAGCAAGACAACCAGACTGCTCATCTGGTGAGTGCGTTCGCAAATACAAAGCTGCAATCTGAGAATGTCAACCCACAGCAATGGCAAGGCAGCCCAGCGGTCTTGCCTAGTAAGACGATCGTACCGGCACCCAAGGGATGGGATGATGCTCCTCCGCCACCAAGTTACGAGATGACTGTATCAAGCACTGACTTGCCACCACCGAGCTACAATGAGACAGCTTCGACCAGTAGCCGTATCTCGACACCAAGTAAGACTTCGCGCGATGCGCGCTCGGTGTATAGCGACGTTGTGCACGATGCGCTCCCTTCGGACGAATCGTCCGACTCGTCGTCGGAGGAACAACGGCGACAGCGTCGCAAAGAGAAGAAGAAGCGCAGGAGGGCCAAGAAGAAAGCGAAGAAGCTCAAGCGAAAGATGAAGCGAGAGGAACGAAAGATGCGCAAGAAGTTCGGACTCGATTCGGGAGCCGAAGAGTTATCGGAATCAGATTCTGACTCCGATTCGTCGTCCTCTTCGTCGTCTTTATCATCGTCGACATCATCGGGCGAAAGTCGCCGCCGAAGGCTCAAAAACAAGCACCAACAGCTTGACCGCGCTCGAGCGGCGAGTTCTTCGGCCGCAAGCAGACACAGCAGTCGTCGGCCTTCTACGCCCCGCAAGAAAAGCTCTCGATCAGTGTCTTCAGCGTCTGATTACCAGGCAGAACCAAGCTACCAAGACAGTAACACTCGCGGGTACTCGCAGCCCAAGTGGGAAATCTCTGGCTATATCGTCAGTGACGATGAGCAAGCCGATCTCCCTTGTCCGACCCAATTGCAGTCAGCTCCATCAAATGACGCGAGGTCACAGCTCTCTTACCAAGTGAGCAACATGCCTCTATCAGAGTCAACCAACGTGGCATCGAACATGAACCCACCGCCAGCTTACAACTCTTCGAGCAATGTTGTCTTGGTCGACACCGATGCTTTCGACGAGACAGCAGTGCTGCCTCCAATGACCAACAGCTATTCCAACATGATGATGAGCTTCCACAGCGAGGCGAGCTCCGACGCAGATCGTGAGTTCCATGTCCCAGCGATCGTCCCGGGCGGGCACAAGCGGTACTCAACGCAAGAAGATTTCCTGGACAGCCAGAGAACTTATGACGATGACAACACGATCGGCTTCGCCGAGATCGAGGAAGACAAGATGGATAGCAATTTGCAGCACTCCAACAGTCTTGACATCGACGAGCTTATCAAACAGCACCAGGAAGAGTTCGGGCAGGATGACTCCACCGATTCGATCACCAGCGCGCCAGGTGGTGGATTCTTTGGAGCGATCTCGCCTGCGGGCGATGGCGCGGCGTTCTTCGTGGAGCCATCGCACTACTCGCGGGAGGCCGAACGTTCAGCGAACGACACCTCAAACAACTCGTTCTGCTTTTAAGTCACGTACAATTAACTATTCTGTTTATGCGAACATTTTTGACTGTCAAGTGAACTTGTGTGGTGTCGTGCACCCACCCAGCGCTTGTGGGGTGACGCGGTGTGATGCTTTCAAGCTATCCACTATCCATCCACCTGCAGAATCTGGATAAAAGTGTACTCATCGATACTAAGAAATCAAGCGTCCACCCTCTCTATCCCGTTCGAAATCCATAGTGTTCATAACGAAACGTGCTCTATAATTCCCGGAACAGAAATGGCGGACGACAGGAGGCACAAGCGGATGGCCAGATTAGAAATGATATCAATATCGATTCAGCAGCGTTCAGTGCAGGCTCCATTTGCCACCAGTTCCGACCATTGTGGCCATGACCCGCGCGCCGTACTCCATGTCGCTCTGCGTGCTTAACGGCGAGAACCTGCCGAGCAATACACAGGCCACGTACTGCAAGCTTTATCTGAGCGAGAGCGACATGACCAGCGGCACTTCACAGGGCCTTCTCACCGCGTAAAGCCTCTCGCAGAACCTCACAACCTCTATTGGCCGCAAGTTCCTGGGCAGGAAGGCGGAACCCGAGCCGCAACAAGCGGACGAGTCCGAGGACCACAAAGTGCTGACCAAGAAGCGGACGCATCCGGTCTGGAACGAGACGCTGCAGATGGATGTGCAAAACCCCAAGACGGAGATCCTAAGCATCCGCATCAAGAACCAGCACCGACTATACAGCCCGACGGTCGCAGCCGGCACCATCATGCTCAAACAGTTCAAGACGGACGAGAGCTTCGAGCAATGGGTGCCACTGTTCAAGGGCAACAAAAACGTTGGTCGTCTCCGTGTCTTGATCTTGATCACGCCAACGGATATTTTCAAGTCCAGCAGTGGGTCTTCAAGCTCAGGCACTTGGCCTGTAGATTTTGACAGCAAGGTGGAGCGAGCGAGCTTGGCTTCCATGCCGCACGCACGAATTCATGGCCACAAGTTGTCGACTGAGCGTCAGTCAAATGCGGATTGGGATTATAATCGATCCCCTGTGAATAGCGGCCAAGGTCTGTTTTACGATCACTCCCCGAAGCTGTCGATTGGATCGGACAGCTCAGCGCCATCCACTAGCAGACAAAGTATGACTACTTTGCGCATTTCGCCATCCAACACGCTCGCAAACCAGGTCATTTCGCCGTTCGAACCGTTCATCATGACGCTCACTGTGGTGAATGGTGAAGAGATCGCGACTAACACGCCAAGCACGTACTGCAAAATCTACCTCAGTGACAAGGACATGACCGGCGGATCCTTGCAAAATAGCTTGTCCAAGAACCTGAGTGACAAGGTGTCGCTAATGAAGATCAAGGAACGGATCACTTCCTCTGCGTTACTGAACGAAGAAGCCGACTTGCAGACCTTCCGCACATGTCTGCAGACTCCGCGTGATGGATCGCGCCCCATCTGGAACGACAAATTTGACATTAAGCTGCTAGATCCAACTCGCAAGATTCTAAGCTTTCGTGTGAAGAGCCACCAACCGGTCTACTGTCCTACTATCGGATCCTGTGCGATCATGCTCAAGCAACTCAAGCTGGGTGAAGTGATGGAGCAGTGGATGCCTATTTTCAAAGGCGATAAGAGCACTGGTGTGATCCGTGTGAACATCCTGCTCAAGCGCAAGAACGAGAGAACGGATACCGAGAGCACCACAAGCAGCACCGCGCCTGGATCACCTGTCAGCAACCAAGAGCTGATTCTCATATCAGCCAAATCCCCTGAAGAATCGCATGAAGAAGCATCGTCTTGTCTAGTTTCTACCGGATTGCCAGAGCAAGTTGAGCTGGTGCCATCAGCAGCAGAAGAGCTCAAGAGCTTAAGTGAAAGCTCTGCCATCAGTAACCAGCCAGAAGAAGAACAAGCAGAGGTGACGACTGTGGAAGAAGCATTCGACCCAACTCAAGCCTACGGCACCAATTACTTTTAGCACACAATGTCAACTTACTTATTGATCCATGCGGTAATATATAGCTGTTCGTTCTATCAATCAAACGCGCCAACATTTTGATCGACTTCATATGAGTGCGTTTCCAATTTAATAATGCCAGCGTCAACACCGCCCTATACATGATTAAGTAAGTGTACAAACACGCAAACGAAATGCAAACAGAGAAACAAACAATGAAGAAACAACTCTCTCCAAAACAAATTATGTTGATCAACATTTCAACTCTAGTAAAAAAGGAAAAGGAAAACACTGGCTCCGGCTACTAGAGGAAACCGAGGGGGCTAGCTGATCTACACAAGTGCTTAGAAGGCGGCGAGCAGCAGGAAGGATACAACCATGGCCGAGACCGAAGCGGCCACCGTCGTGGCATCGCTCGTGGTCGAGGTGCCGGAAGACGAGGAGCCCTTGGTCGAGCCTGACTTGGTCGAGGCCACCTTGCGCGTGCACTGGTCTCCCGACCAGCCGTCGTTGCAGACACACGAGTAGGTCGAGCCGACGTCCGAGGCTGAAGTGGACGTGTTAGAGGCGGACGAGCCAGAGCCGTCAGTGGCCAACGACGAGCTGCCGGTCGAGACGGTACCGGCACCGCAGGTACCGTGGCCGTTGCAGGCGGCGGACGAGGTAGGGTCGCACTCAGCGCACTGGTCACCGGTGGTGCCGGCTTCGCACTCGCACTCCTTGGTGGTCAGGTTGCAAGTACCAGCCGAGCACTGGGCTTCGTTGGTGCAGGCGTTGGACACGATCTTCTGGCAGTACGTGCCATTGTAACCAGTGTTGCAAAGGCACGAGTAATTCATGGAGCCGGCCGAGTCGGGGGCGCACGTGCCACGGCCCGAACACACGACATCCGAGTCGCTGGGGTTGATGCAGCCTTCGGTGATAACAGTCGAGTAGTTCATGGTCTGCGAGAACTTGTACGAATCGGTGGAGGTATCGAATAGCAGGTTAGAGCCATCAAAGTCAACGCAGCCGTAGATCGTGCCGTAAGTCTTGTCATCCGACGTGACGTTGATGCACTGCACCTTACCATCCGACGAGCCGGAGCTTGCCGCATCAGCAGCAGTCAGACAGTCGGCATCCGGGATGAAGTAGGCGCATACCGTGCTGATCGACTGGAAGGCCGTGGACCAGGTCGAGAACGAGGGGCACAGGCCCGGGAACATACCAGAGCATACATCACCGTTTTGGAGGTACGGCAGGCACTCCTTCACGTCCGAGAGGCCAGAGCGCGTGGTCTGCACACTCACACACGTGTAGTTGGCGGCCTCGGCCTTGCAAGTCGAGTCGTCCTTACAGTAGCCGGGCTGGTTCTTGCCCGACGTGGCGGCGTCCACGCCAGCTGAAAGCGCGACGACGCCCATAAGCGCGGTCCAAAGAGCGGCGGTCTTCATTTTCTGGCTGCTGGGGGAGCTGGAGGATGAAGAGTCTCTTTTCACGATGAAAAAAGCAAGTGGGTCTGGGCCACACAGAGCGAAGGGGGAGCAGAGGGGGGAGAAGCGGAGCGGAGAGGACCGGGTTTGGGGAAAAGAGCCAGTGGAGGCAAGCGGACCGCTGATGCTACAAAGAGCGGAGTTTTGACCAATCACGCTTCTTTTCTGCAAGATTTGCCGTCATGACGACAGGACGATAAGAAGATGGCTATTGACACAATTATTCCTGCTTTGCTTCATACAGTGGATACTGTATTGCGCTGAAAATGGGCGACACTTTATCTTTAAGCAACCTCAACTCACTTATTCGGCATGAATACGAGATTGACACTGTAGTACCTTAAAACGTTCTATCTGCACTGAACTCTTCATGGATTATCGCCAGGTTTATAATATGAGCAAAGTGGATCGTTACTATAATAGATGTGTAGTGCGAGCATGTACTTTTACGCTGTTGACCATGCAAATCCGTCGTTTGCTATCGCTGAGCGTGTCGAGCTGCTGGTGGTGCTGGGGATGCACGATGCTAGGAAGATATGGTTGGTTGGTCTGGAGCTAAAATCACGCTTCAAACGTGTGTTAAACGGTGTCATTAGCATAGAGGGCTAGGGTGCATGCAATCGCAATTACAAATGCCTGGACAAACCTCTAATTGCTAATACCGACTCATTTTTATCACATTCCAACGCTGTTCTCCAAGATTTCCGGGCAAAAGAGGATAGCTTTGGAAAAACAACTTTGCTACGAAGGCTCTGTTGGGCACTGATGTGGGCTCCAATATTTCGTAGAATGTACAGTACTAACGTTTCCGCACGTATGAAGCTGGCACAGAATCGATATCCTGCTGGCAGATTGCCCGCATAATTTTTGGCAGCTAGAAGTACCTGGCGATAGCATGTATCTTCCGTTTTGTGTACAAGAGAATGGATCCCACCACTCCAGGACCATCTCAAAGAAGCCCATGACTCGATAGCCTCTGCAGTTTCTTTGTAGGGCAGAACTGCTCCCAGCCAGTGAGAAAGTGCCCATAACCGACTTTACCCCCAGCCCCGCGCGCCGACTTCGCGCAAATTTATTCGCAGCGCTGCGATACGTATGGTTAGGGTACACCCATATTCAGCACGTATTGATCAGTCAAATAAACCCACCTTCCGAACCCCTCTCCTACGATAATTTATATTGTGGTGCTCACTTACAGAAATACTGGTCACAAACAGAGAAGGAAACCTTTCAAAAATGAAAAAAAACAATTGAAAAATGCAAACTTTACACAACACTGTAGCTACTGCACCAATTAGTAGCAACATCTGATCCACTAAAAATCAAGGGGAAAAAAGCGGAGAAATATATATGTGGAAAAATACGCTGCAAGTATGCTCGCAACTGGCCAAACATGGGCACCCTTACCCACCCAGCCCATTTTGTCAAAAGAAAATGAGTACCCGTACCCGTTTGTTTGCTCGATGTGGGTACCCAAAAATACCCGACCAAGCAACTCCATATAATAAGAGCAAACTCATTAACAAGGAGGTCGCAACTTGAGTTGAACGAGCTTCAACGCCATGCTGTGCTGCGCTAGTGGCACACTGAATACATGGGCTAGTAGTGTTAACAATGTATGAACAGCTAAGGCGAAATAAACGAGTGACACTAAATTTAACGAGTTTCGAATGCAATGCAGCTTGAAATCATGCCATGGAAAGCTCTTCCGTTCACAGCCCTGAGCATCAATCACAACACGTCGGCCAGTGTCACAACATTAGTGAGATGGTATCATAGCGCTAAGTATCGTGTTGAGAGTCTTATGTTGCTGCAATGGTGTCAATATCGTAAGTCAACCATAACACACAGACGTAAGGGTACAACTTAAATCATGATCATGAACTGCTGATCCTTTACCTTTTACTCGACGCTGAAGCATCAGCATTTGCGTCTATGCCCTCGTTTTGTTCCGTCGTCTGTGATTTAGACATTCCCACTGACAGAAAAAGTTGAACACTGGCACCCGTACTCCACCCGCCAGAGAAAGATGGGCGCCCATACCGGGAG